>JANIJG010007113.1:60240-75621 GCA_024611175.1 Megaceryle torquata
TAGATAGATAGATAGATAGATAGATGATAGATAGATAGATAGATAGATAGATAGATAGATAGATAGATAGATAGATATCTTTGATGGAGAAATTTAAGTAGCATTTGAGGGATAGGATCAGGACAGGCTCACCTGAGATGTATTTTGAGCCTTAACTCTCACCAACTGTACAACCCAGAGAAAATTATTTCATCTCCATCTACCTCATTTTCTTCAACTTGCCTTTCATCCTTCTTGTCTTTTTGAAATATTTGGACAAAAGTCTTTAAGTACCTGTGGATGCATTACAGTCTTGCATAGGGCAGTGCTTTCATTATATTGAAAAATAAGTAACAATGTAATAAAATCAGAAGATCATATATTTTTATTTCTGTGCACATAAATGTAATTTTTTTAATGGATATTTTTATACAGGTTCAGTCTTCAGGTTTAGGTGAATTTTGACAAGCAGTAAATATAGCTGTGTTTTTTAGTGTTTAGTCAAGTATAGAAGTACATACAGGGGTTTTTTGAGTTTATGTAACCACTGTTCTATCACTTTCTTTTAGGAAACCAAGCTATTTCGCTCAGCACTAAAGCTGAATGCTTCCTAATGCTCCTCTGCTGTTTCTCATCAAACATAATCAGGTCTTCAGTGTTGCATGGTTTCAAAAATCAGCTGGAAAAAAGTGGCATCATTTCACACCTTCTGAGCAGTTGCATCTGAGCCATAACAGCTGTAAAGTGAAACTTCACGGAGCATCCTGGGAGAACCATGAAAGTGGATTTATGACCTTTTGCATCTCTTTCAGAAAAAGAACCTTCTCTTCACTCGGATTCTCCAAATGTCTATTGGAGTGGGTTTAAAAGTATATATAAATACACCAAAAAATATAAATACTTCAGTGTGTTTAAGTGGGTATCTTAAATACAGCTACAGATATCAGAAGGCGTGGGACAAGACATCGCCAGTTACTCTGCTTGCAGATTTATGTGTGCATTAGAATTTTCTTGTCTGGTTCTAATTTTAACTCACTTTTCTGCTGTTGAAGGACTTAAAAACTAAACATTTCTATTTATGCAAGGATCATCTATTGATAAACTGAAGCTTTTATTGTATTTTACATTATACTCAATAAGCTAGTTCAGGGAGTTACAGAATTTGCATGTTACAATATCTATGGTTAAAGTCCTCTCCATCCAGTTATTACATTTGTGGGAGGGGGTGTTGTTTTGTTAAATATAGCAGGAGATTAGCTTTAAATTAGATTTAGTTTAATGAAAGTCAGCCATATAGATAAGGACATTGTGTTTAATTGGTAGTCTCAGTATTGGAATACAACACTTGTTATAGCGTGTAATTTTTGGATGTTGAAATAAATGTAATCAACTGTCACATCAAAATGTCAAACTCTAGCAGGTGTGCCCTGAAAGTATTCATACAATGTGATGATTACTAATGTTTTTTTAGTAATGTGTTATTTTCAAGGGTCAAGCTTCACAGTGACCTTACTTGTTCATTTAGCAGGCCTTTGCTTTTCATTCCTGTCACTCTGTCCTTCTCACTGTAGTGTTGTGTAAATTCAGTCTTTCCACAGAAAATATAAAAATTAATTCATAACTTTTTTTTTTTTTAAACAAATACCTCTGAACAGCATCCTCACAGTTGCACGCATGGCTGGTAAATTATCAACTCTCTGCCCTCATTGCTGTTAAGATTTTTTTAACTGCAGTTTGTTGCACCACATCCCATAACACCATTAATTCTGCAGCCAGTTTTATCCCTAAAATAGTTTTCACTTCTGTGAGTAATCCCAGTAACCTCTACTGATGCTTTACATTCAACAGGCACAAACTTGTCAGTGATGAACTCTAGCAATTATTCTTTAAAGTACCCAATGTGCCTTGACAAAAGCAAAGCAATCAGCAAAACAAATGCAAATTTGCAATAAATATTACTCATCTTTCCACACACGGTTTGTGCATTAATGGAAATGTTGAGACAGTATTAATGTTCTGTAATGGAAAAAGACTTTTGCTTTGAAGCACCCAGTAAAAGGTTGCACCTGCACAAGAACAGCTAATGCCAGTATAGACAGCCAAGGCAGTCAGATGTTTCAGCTAAAACCAGTGAGATTTCTTCCTGGGTACAAAAATCATGAATAACCATTAACAAATTCGAACCAAAGTAAATGATTTTTTTTTTAAGTAGTAAATACCACCATTTCCTCAGTGACAGAATAATGTGTAGTTACACAGGGAGTACAATTACTCAACTAAATACTTTGAAGTATATATTCAAATATGAGTAGTTTTGAAAAAATTCTTTGGATATTTTCATATATTTAAGAAGCGACAAAACTTTTTTTTTTTTTTTCCCTACTTGTGCATGAAGAGATGTGTGCTTCTTTGTATATACTTTGTAAATAGAAACAATCCAATGTGCATTTCAGTTTATGGCAGGATATTTTTTGAACATATGGAGATTTAACTTTTCACTCATAACAGTTCTTTAAAATGCCATGTTCAAAAGTTTTGCCATCATCTGCCACAGTAAGTATGTTTTCCCATTGGAATTTACACTTTGTATACTTGTTTTTGACCAGCAACTCTAAAGAAATATATTCATTTCTTTAAATGAGAGACAAGAGGGCTTGAAAGCAAATTATGAGGAAAAAATGAAGAGTGCTTTTTAAATATGTGTATATTGTGTATATACTTTTTTTTCCTTAATTTAACCAAATTGGTCTTTTTTATATTGCCTGTGGCAAACAATGTTGTACATGCCAAGAGAAAACATACACTACCACCATGTTTAGACTGCCCACATATCATGAGACTTATAGTGCTGTTTTAAATACTCCTTTATGGAATGTAAATTAAAATCTTGTATAAATCATTTTGTAATACTTTTTCTACTTGTGAATAAAATGTTACGTGAACCAATCTTGGTTTGTTGATCTTGAATTAATAATAGCATTCTATACAAACTTAGTTATCAGTTCTGTGTTTATTTTTAGTAATCCATAATGGTTTCATTGTATTAAATTTATTGTATATTTTGGTACATATTTGTCTTGAGATGCTTACTGTTTAACAGTAACATCATTCTTCAAGCTGTAGAACCTTGAAAAAGCAGTCAGTTAGCATCAATCCATAAAGTAGACAGGTAAAAAAAAAAGCTGGTACACACCACAAATATGTATAACATCTTTGAAAAGAAAAACAAGTACTCCATACAGTAAACTGTTTCAAACAAGACAGATAGGCAAATCTTCTCTGGAGTTTTTTAAAACCCGCCTGGATGGGTTCCTGTGTGACCTGTGCTAGATTGTATGATCCTGCTCTGGCAGGGGGGTTGGACTCAAAGATCTCCAGGGCCCCTTCCAACCCCTGACATCCTGTGATCCTGTGTGTAAATAATGAGAGTATCTGTATTTTGGAAACAGAAAAGGATGCCCTTATCATGGCTCCTGATTAATACCAACAGAGCCTGCACTTGTGCTGCACTGCAGCAGCCAAGAGCTGCTTCAAACCTTCGTTGAAGAAAGGGGGAGTAAGAGAATACCAACAGAGAAGACTAATTACCTGTAATTATTTAGGCCATTTTTCAAACATCATCTGGAAGGCTTATAAATTGAAAACATTTGGGAAAATTTTGTTCAAATGGGATGCTGTACAACTTAACTGATTAAGAATGTGATGGTATGGTTTGACTGACAAGAGTGGAGAACTGAGAACAAAGAGTAATTTGTTAATTGCTTATAATTACATGACTTCTTATATTAAAGACTTAAGAAGCAGTGACTGGAAACTGAATCCGGATAAGGATGGTAGGTAACATAAGGCCAGGTTGTTTGTGGTGAATTTGTAGCACTATTAGTTTTTATGGGAAAGTTAGAGAGAAATTGGATGGCGCTCTGTCCCTGTCACAACTTTAATCTAGGAAATTTCACATTGGTTCTTTTTCTGTGTATTGCTGTTATTTCTCAGTGACTTTTAAGTACATAATTCTGAGCTTACCTTGGGAGCACCTTCCCAGAACAGCAAGCTCTTCTTGGGCACAATCATATATGACTGTGCCCATGTGCTGCACTCCTGAGTAGTTTTCTACTTGTATTCTGCTGAGGCTGTGAAAAATGGCAGCAGACCACCTTGGCAGCCCACCTGAGCATCCTAGTTCACTTAAAACACTTGCAAGTCTGCAAAGCAGCACATGGCATGTTTGGTAGTTCACTTTGTGTCAGTAAAGATAGCTTTGTCACTCTCAGCACTACCATGATCACAGAGGTGTATCCCTGCCAAAAATAGAAAATACAAGAGAAAAAAGGAGTTGAAAAACAGGTATTTATTCTATTTTATCTGGAAACAAAATACAACTCAAAGAACATTCCTTATGTGATCATAAAATTTGCACAGTCAATGATATCAGATATTATATAAATGTCATTAGCAAGGCTGCAATTTTCTAGCCAACTGTCTAAAAGAGGTCTACAGGAAAAAAAAAAAATCTGAACCACCCCAAAATCATTTCCCTGCTTGCATTGCTTTTCAGTACAGCAGCATTTCCTGCTTTTTCTACAAGGTAGACCAAACTCTTAAGCCAATGCTCCTCATCCTACCAGGAGTTTGCGATCGTATGGTTTTTCCCTTTGTTGTGGTCTCTTTGAGGGCCTTCGGTTTGCATTCCTGTGAAGTCCCTCCAAGCAACAACCTTCATGCATTTAATTAATCCTCTCATTGACTTTGGTGACGGAGGTTTAGATCGCTACCTGCAGCACATTCCAGTGCAGACACTGCTGCTTTGTTTTGCCTTTTTTAAAAGGGGTATTGAAGGGAGCGTGTAGTGTTTTTTATCAAGCTGAGGTTGGGTACTGCAGAGCAAAGCCACACAATGCACACTTTGTGCTGGCAGGGTGCAATTTAATCCATATTTAGTTTTGGCATGAGTGATGGTAAAACCCACTTGCTCTTCACACTGCACATGAGCCGTTTTGATTATGTCTGCTAAGGCAGTGCTTTCAATAGGATAAAAATAACAGTGGGTGGATTTGCTGGTGAGCCTGCTGGTTTCCACAACAGCAGTGAATGATGGGATTAGAAGAAATGTTTTCTAATATGTACAGACAGAGAGGGTGGCTGATTGAGGGCACACTGAGGCTTCTAGCAAGTGCCACAGCTTCAACAGCGGGGTCAGTTGAATAAAACAGATATTTTTTTTTCCCATCATTTGATTTTCTAAATCCTTCCTTATCACAGTTGGATTTAATTTTTTTTTTTTTTTCATTGACCTGACAAAGAGAGATTTGGCTTGTTCAAAAGATTATAAATGACATTTTTCTAAAGCATTGGTGGAAAAGCACACAAAAAAAGAAGACAGCTTTTAGAAAGTGCTTTCTCTGAGCCTCAGTCTTTATGAAGTTTTCCATTTCTTCTGCCCAGGTCCCAGTCTCAGTTTATGGATGGCCAATTCATGTGCTATTCAGCATGCAAAAGTTCTCATAAGTACAGGCAATACTGTAACAACATCTAGTCTGTAATCAGCAGTTTAAAGGAAAGCACTGATTTAAAGCAAAAGGAGGAAGATCCTGAATCAGGTCAGTAACAGCATTTAACACACCAGCTTTGTTCTTACAGTGCCAGTGTGCTTACTTCTGTACTTGTGTTGAGTCCTGCAACATACAGTAGCTGAATTTAACCTGATAAAATTCAACAGCAAGTATCATTTTGGCCATTTGGTTCACTCTGTTTCAACAAAAAACAGTTGTTGACCAACCTGAGGATGGTTTATGTTGTTAGACACAACAATAGCTGTGCTCTTTTACCATAGCTTCAACTTTATTAAACCTTATCGCTAAGGCTGTTCAACAATAAACAGAGGCACTGCCCCTGTGAAAGAGTGAGAATGTCTTTCTATCAAACCAGACATACTCCACTAAGTAACACTCGCAGTACGTTTTGTCAGAATTCATCACCTTTTTTTTGATACTTTGAGACTACAAATAGAAAAAAAAAAAACAAACCCTGCTTGCTACCATTTTTTCCTCCATGACAGCTTTCTGTGAAATCTCATATAAGAATATTTTCTCCAGGAGGGTGTGTGCACCTACCACCCTCCCACCCCCCCCACCCCCCATGTTAAACCCTCAAGAAACCCTCAATATTAAGTTGTATCGTTATTTTAACCTTTGGAGAATTTGTTGACTAATATATTTGTATGAGCAAGAACTACCTCAAAGTTATTTTCATGCGCTAGTTTTTAACTATCAGGATAGATCAATTTAGGCAGAAGAAACTAAATCCTTTAGATAAAAAAATACTTGTTTTATTGATGGGTTAAAAGGAACAAGACCTGTGGTTTCAGCCTTCTCGTTAGTTCATACAGGCTATGGGATCTGCAGGGAAGAGCTCAAGAATGCTGTAATTTACTATTCCTGTGGCTTTCAACAACAGATAGATAGTGTTGGACTTTACTCAAGGTGTTGTCAAGTGCTGTAATAGGGATTCCTGAAAGTATCTGTCTACCAGATGGTGGTTCTAATACACAAAATGTCATTGAGGAGGTCTTCTTGTAGTTACAGCCAGATGCTTGCTTTTCCTAAAGAAGTCTTTTTATTGCCTTCCTGCAGTAGGTGGACTGGGGACTACAGGGGAACCAGCAGTGCGAGCAGAAGCAGGAAAGCAGAGTGCAGTGCTGATACATCGAGCACACACTACAGCCTGTGAGAGCTGATTTCCCTCTGCAAGTCTCCCAGCTGTGCAGAGATTAATTCTAAATGTGCTTGGAAGCCTAAAAATCCACAAAGAAGCAATACTGCACCTTCTGCAGATGTATCAGCATTGCAACTAGGGTAGCTGAAAGCTGCAAGTAAAAAGAAATTAATATCATCTGTTAGCTGGGGGTGTTTCTGAATCACACCTTATTGGTCATTCAAACAAAACGAAACTAAACAAATAAAAAAAGTGACAGGAGAGAAAAACTAAATGAAGAATTATACTGGAGCATAATTTAGACAAATTCCCATTTGTGTATTAAAAGCTTAGCTGAACAACCTTGAGCTGCACAAGAAGACATGTAGCAAGGAAAATGCTTCTGATCTTTACAATCATCCTGCCCCCCTTAAGCATACCAAGCATTCTTAGTCTTCATAAACATTTGATTTCATGAAGTAGACGTGCAGCACTTACCCCTCCTTGATGCAGAAGAGTTTGCCCTCCCCATTCCCTGGCCAGTGTCAGAAATAGTAGCACATGTCTCTCTCTGAAGGGTCTTTCCAGTCAGGAAAGGAATGTCTCTATCTCTTACTCCCTTCTCCTCCAGGTTTATGTCTCTTCCATACTGTTCTGCCTTATTTATCTTTGCTGCAATTTTCAGGTATTTCTTTGCTTTCTTTCCTCCAGGCTTGTGTTTCCCATTCTCATGGGAACGTCTTCATTGTTACATGAAAGCAGAATTGTAGATTTAATTTCATGAACCCATAAAATGTAGCACTACATACACAAGCTTTGCTCAGTCCTTACACAAGCAAAAGAAATAAATGAGAAGGAAGCAAAGGTACCCAACCACAGTGTGCAAATGCTGGCCTATGTGACACAGGGAAAAGCTTACTTTCCAAATGGCAGTGAGCTCAAATTCAAAGCCAACCTACACAGGAATTTATTTGGTTGGACTCCTGTGGATAGCTGCTAAAATAAAAGATAATGGCTGAGTGTAACGGTGATTTTTAAGCACATGCCCTGATCAGGATTTTTCTGCAAGAACCCTCTGTGGAAACTATAGGTGGGAAACTGGTCAAATTGCTAATAATGGGACTTACCCTAAAGCAATTTAAAAAATGATCTATTGAAAAGATTACAGTCAGGAAAGTTGGGAATTAATGATGGTTTAAACTGACTGGAAACAAAAACCTGCCTTTTTTTTTTTTTTTTTTTTTTTTTTTGTCTGGAAGAGTCATTTTCTCTTCCCTAAGATGATCTTACCACAAAATACTATAGCAAAATAAATAATCATTCATATCAGATCTACTTTGCACACTCCTAACCTGGTATTCAACTTAATTTCCTGAATGGGTGAAGCAAAGCAGGTTGGGCTGACCTGAAATGTGAGACACAGGAGGCCATTCCCTGCTGCGTGCTTAGGATGTTGGTGGCAAACAGCATTGACGTGGCAAAGGCATGACTGCAGAAAGGATGATGCAATTAGACAGCCTCCTGCTTAGACCTGTTAATTGCAAATTAGCTCAAATCATAAATAGGTTATTTGTTTATATGTGGTTCAACAGAAAACTAGAGTCAAAAATTATTTTAAGCCTAATGTTTTAAAAGATTTTAAAACTTACTACAGCAAGATGGAAGATATGGAATGAAGAATCCCTTTCAGTTTGGTCTGAAATAGGCATGGGTTCCTGCAGGAGCCAGGAGGGGATGCTGGGAGATCGTACACCCAACCCCTGCCCACAGGCTTCCTGACAGCACCACTGTTCCCATCTCAAATCCTCGCCTTTTGAAGCTCACCAGCTATTGCTGGTTATCTTGTCAGCAGTAAATAATCCAATTTGTTTGTATTAAGCTGTTACAATCTTTAAATTTACTTATAGGAGAAGCCATAGGGCCCAACATACAGCTTTCAAGAGCCCTTACAGCTGTTCATCAGGGCTGGGTTCTGGCAGCTCCAGCCCATCTGCAGCATGGTGCTCCTCACCTGCACCCAGCTGAATGCAAAAGCCATGCCATGACTATTGCACACAGCAGCTTCTCCATCCATTCCTGCAGTGAAAGCAGCATTGTGATGCATTGACATCTGCTCACCCCTCACTTATTTTGCTAGCTGTTTTGTTGGTGTTTGCTCAAAATCTTCCAGCGGGTGAATGGGTTTCACACAGGAAATATACACTCTATTACAATCTACTGCTGAAATACAAAATTTGGCCATAAAGAAGCATTTGCACTTGTTCTGTTTGGCTCTGTCTCTTTATTAGGTGATGGAGTGGGAAACTGCCAGCTAGTTTCAATGGATTAGCCTTTTTCTTAGCACTGCTCATGGACATCCAGCAGCTGAAGGATATATTCCTGGCTGCAATTAATTCATCAATTTGAAGTCTATGAAAACCCAGATTCAGAAACGGCTGAAAGTGTTGCCACCACAGTGCTGTAAGCTCTTGCAGTATCATATCAGTGGTGATATTTTTTTGTAATAGCTTTTTGTTGAGGGATCCTAACTGAGGATGCATTATCTTTTTGTAACATACATGACGTGGGCATCAACATGCTCCCACTTGCCAAGATGGCTCTGTTCAGACCCCTGAGTTCAAGCAAGGTTAAAGAAGTCCCTGCTGGTACCCTGCCCAGTGGAAAAGCTGAAGAGTGCACCAAGAAGAAACCCAAGAGGAGAAGATGATGTATGAAGCTGGTACTGGCCTTGTAAATCCCATTTTCTCCTTTAGATTGAGTAGGCCAGACTCAGAGGTGATGAATAAAGGATGGGCAAAGCTGCAGATAGAGCAAGCACGGGTATAAAAATCGGTGTAATGGGAATTTTAAGGAGCCCAGAAGGATGTATAAATTACATGAACTGAGCCTCACCCCTGAATTTGGTGCAACACCTGGAGGCTAGCTCACCAGCTGTTTGTAGAACAAAAAGGTTTGCAATACCTTGCTGAGAGCACACTTGGCCTGGAAGGGCTGGAACAAGAGCAGGTCAGAACCCAGTTCTGCTTTTGCTTAGAACCAGTCCTGGGACTTCTCTATGTGCCCTTGAACCTTTCCTGCACAGAACAGAGCATTCAGCAGCCCCACCAACTGCAGCACATGTCCTGGGTGCACTCTGCACATCCACATGCCTCAGTCCTCTCCCCCGTTTCCCTGCAAGTGAGTCTGAGGGCAAACTACAGCCTTACCTCCTATTTTCCCAGTCATGGCAGCTGTGTGAGGGCATTGTTCTTCATGAACCCTAAGGCCAAAGGCTGCCCACATTTTTGTTTCATTGCACATGTGGCTTCAGCAGCAGAACCAGTGCTTTGTGAGCCGCAAACTTCAGCACAGCATGGCTGGTTGGAAATTGCACTCCTCTGCACTGCTGATGACCTTACTGGGTACGTCACAGACCTTGCAAGGTACGCAGTGTGTAAAGCACAGTGGGTACATCCACTGGTGCAGACAGAGGATAATATTTTAATTTCATCCTCTGGAGTAAAATGCAGCCCCTCATTGATTTATGCTGCAGTTGATGGGGGCTGCAGACAGACGTAGGCAGTGTGGAGTGGGCAGCAGAACAGGCAGCATCCACCCATCACACATGCCACAGCCTTGTCAGCAGTGTGGGGTCCATCAGGTTGTGGGGGGGACTGTGAAGCCCCCGGCAGGGCAAAGCTGCTGCTCTTCTCTGTCACAGAACTGATGTCCTTTTCCCCATGCAGCTCTATGACATTTGCTCACAAGCTGAA
This sequence comes from Megaceryle torquata, assembly GCA_024611175.1. Classification (NCBI taxonomy): domain Eukaryota; kingdom Metazoa; phylum Chordata; class Aves; order Coraciiformes; family Cerylidae; genus Megaceryle; species Megaceryle torquata. The sequence continues at coordinate 70,662 of JANIJG010007113.1, forward strand.
TTAGCCCAATGGGAGCTGCACCATGGTTCAGCCCAGCAGCTTCAGGCACCCAAGGCAGCCTGTGGCAGGAGATGTTGCTCTGCATTTGGGATGCTTCTAGCACAACACCCACCAAGGGCCACAGTGATGTGGAAAGGCAGACACTGGGGAGGGGGTTTTCATCCCTTAATACCACACCAATGCTGCTCTTCTGCTTTAATTAAGCAAAAAGAAAGTCTCAGGCAGATCTGAACGAGATCTGAATGCAGGGTGAGGATTCCCAACAGAGCAGGGAAAGTTCGGCTGGGGCAGCCTGGAAGCCAGCGGCCAGCTCTGCAAGGGTGGAAGCTGTGGGAAGGCGAAACATGCCTCAGCAAGGCCAAAGGGGAGAAGAGGACAAGATACAATGCAGTACATACAAAACTGCACAGAGATCACCTAAAGAAAGTAAACAAATCCTAGGACAGAGTAAAATGCATGCCAGACAGTGATAGCAGGCACCCTGTAAAAACACTCCTAAGAGCAGTTTTTAAGGCTTTGAGTCAGGTATGCAGGTGATTTACGTGTTTCCAATCAAAATAAAAGATCTCAGCATTTTCTTGGCTGTCCTAAGCAAGGTTTAATTTCCTGCTTAGAGCCTGACACTTCCTTTTGGAATGAACAAATGTGCCATACACATTGTAACTCAAACCTACTTGTAAGAACACACTCGATGAGCCCTGAATTCAGAAAGGCAGCTGAGTGAGTGCACTTGAGAGCCTGCCTGCAGCAAGCGTGTTTGTCATGACCACTATGTCTCCACTGAGACCAGTTTGCTATAAAGGACCTTTAATTACCTACTCCTTCGCTGGCTCATCCCACTATACTGGTCTGTAGTGAACAGTTCAGGCCTGTAATTTTGATTGAAATGGTGTAAACTTCCAGCTGAGCAAGCCAACAACATTTATCATTTGGTATGTTGTTGTTACTGTGAAAAAGGATGTTCACTTCAGAATCCTGCACCATTTTCACTATGCCTTTTGCACTAACCAGATGTATTTTTACCTGACATTATAATAAATTTATAAATTAATTTAATTTATAAGCTCTCCTACTAGAAATGTTTGGATGCCTTCCCTACACCCTTGACCAGCTCAGGGGCATATGCAGAGACTCAGAAAAAAAAAAACAAATACGCACTCCTCTTAGTGAATTGAGCCAGGTTTCCAACAGCCAGCCAGCTGTGACCTTATAAATTAAAGAGACACATGGACTTTACATGGGGCTTCAGAGAAGCATTTTGCAGATTGACCTTGAAGGTAACAAAGCTGTGATATAGCACATTCAATGGAAAAGATGGGATTGAGACTTTCCTAGATGGATTTTACCAGAGACTGGTCAGTTTTCTTTAGCCTTGTGCGGTCTAAACTGTGGTTTATCCAAAAGAAAAGAAGCCATCTTCAAATGTATGCATTTTCATTGGACACTGTCCTGTATAGGAGATTTCACATGCAACATTAAAATGTGAAAAAGTAGAGACCTGCCAGAACCTGGGAGCAGTGGCACGGGACTGTTGATGGCGTAGGATAATTTCCAACAGCCCTTACTAATTCTGGGCACTTCTGCAAATCTCTTGCCCTTGGTACTTAGTTTTGTTTCCAGCACTCACCCCACCTTTCTAGTTCTCATTTCAAGGCCATACACAAGCATTTTGTGAACCCTTCTTCCTTTTCTGTCCTTACTCCAACCAACAGCTTCTCTCCTGCCACACCAGCTTGAAACTTTTTGAATCTAGCAACTGCGACACCAACCCCTCACCCTAATATAGCCCATTTGGTCCTAAAAGACCTGTATGTTTTAGTTCTCCTCTTCTGCCCAACCCCCCTATGCCCAGGGCTTTTGACAGAGTGCTGCTCCAGCCGCCTTCCCTCTGGCTTCCAAGCAGCTGGTTTTGCAAACCTGACATCCCCTGGGTTTCTGTCACATTGGATGGACAAGTCACCTAACCACCAAAAGTATCTGTGCACACCTTAAAGATGGGATTGGGGAAAGGCTGTTTTAGAGGACCACCCAATGCCATGGGTCGGGACACAGGAGGTCAGGGGGCCCCACCCCAGGCATCCCTTCTATGGAGATCTGTGCATGGGTTTTGGGAGATAGAGAAGAGGCAGACCAGGCTCAGGCCAACAGGAAAAGCCATGGATGATGTAAATGCACTTGGGGCATTAACACCATGTCTGCACTACTGGGCAGTGAGAGCAGGTCCAGCCACCACCATGCGTGAGACAAAACAGCTCACCAGGTACAGCCTTCTCCTTGGAAAGCCACTGATTATTAATGTCTTCAACCCCTCCATGTTGCCAATGCCCATATTCTTATGAATGTGTTCCAGTCCCTGCAGGAGAGATAGGATTTCAGCAGCCCCACTGATGATGACCTTGAAAGTCGAGCAAGATGTAGAGGTCACGGCTGCTGCCAAACACCCCAGTGCTCCTAAACAGTAAGAAAATACCAGTTTGGCTGCCAAGTGCCCTGCCAAAGGATGTTATGGGACTACTAATTGCCCCTAATGACCTCTGGGCATATTAACACCTACTCTTTTCCTAACAGCGGTCACTGCCAGTTCTGGTGTGAGTTGGTTTATTCACATTTCAATTGCACGGAAATTCATCTACAAACAGTAATTTGTCAGTAGCCTCCACATCTGAAACCACATCTCCTCAATCCTGCTGGCATGTGTCAGCAGCCTGTTGGAAGCATGTTGGCAGTCAGCCCTTGGACAAGTGACATAGGTCTGCAGCAAATCATAGAATCATAGACTCATAGAATGTTAGGATCCTGCCAAAGCAGGATCCCTAAGAGCAGGTTCTACAGGAACGCATCCGAACAGGTTTTGAAAGTCTCTAGAGAAGGAGACTCCACAACCTCTCTAGGCAGCCTTTTCCAGTGCTCCATCACCCTCATAGTAAAGAAGTTCCTCCTTATGCTGAGGTGGAACCTTCTATGCTCATTGTTCTTTGTCCTACTGCTGGGCACTATAGAAAAAAAGATCGGCTCCTTCCATTTGACACCCACCCTTCAGATATTTATAGGCATTGATAAGGTCCCCTTTCAGTCTTCTCTCCTCTCAGTCTTCTCTCAAGACTAAACAGCCCTAGTTCTCTCAGTCTTTCTTCAGAGGGGAGATGCTCAAGTCCCTTAATTATCCTCATAGATCTCTGTTGGACTCTTCAGTAGATCCCTGTCTCTCTTAAACTGGGGAGCCCAAAACTGGACACAGTATTCCAGGTATGGTCTAACTAGGTCAGAGTAGAGGGGGAGAAGAATCTTCTTACACCTGCTGGACACAGTTTTCTTAATGCACCCCAGGATGCCATTGGCCTTTCTGGCCACAAGGGCACATTGCTATCTGCTAGGACTCCCAGGTCTTTCTCCATGGTGCTGCTTTCCATCAGGGCAACCTCTAACCTGTACCGGTGCCTGGCATTATTCCTCCGCAGATGCAAGACTCTATATTTGTCCTTATTGAACCTCATGAGGTTCACCTTGACCCAGCTCTCCATCCTGTCCAGATCATGTTGGATAGCAGTACAGCCTTCTGGTGGGTCAGGCACACCTCCCTGCTTCTTGAATTCCAAACCAATCTGCCAATATTAAATATTTCTGTCTTCTTGTTGTACTTTGTTGTACTTAATAAGGTCTCTTCATTCACAAATGGCATACTAACCTGACAATTAAAATATCTCTCTTTACTAAGTGAGCATTAGTTATGGAAGGATAGTAATATAAAAATAATGTGGAAATGCAGTGGAGACTGTTAGGGTTTTCATTTCACAAACAGATTTTATATCATGCAATAAACATTTAGCTTTAACAATTTGCCTTAATGTTCAAAGGAATATTATGTCCTGATTTTTTTCTGAATATTTTGTTTGTTTCACATCTCCCTAACATGTGTCATTAAATGAATCCTTGTTTGGAGTCTTTTCTGTCACACTAATGCTGCACAGCTGCTGTTGCTCAATTTAAAATGAGAGAGAGTACATTTTTTGCCACTTTTGTTAGAGTAAGTCAAACCACATCAGAGCTAAATGAAACACAGTTATATATCATATTGTGATTGCACTGAGAATGACAACAACCTGGTCTATTGATATACTTAGCAGTAAAGAGAAATTGAGACATTCTTCAAAGTGACAAGCAGACATGGTGGAAGATAGTCATATTCTATTCTGAATTTCAGACTTCTTACAGCATCTTACAACTAAAGTGTTCCTTTAGTGAGATAAAAGTTATGTTTCAATCAAACCGCAGTAGATTTAATAGCATCTGAGACAAGAAATGTAGGTGACTTGGGCCCAGAAGTACTCTGGAGTAGGATTTTCCTCACAGAATTATTGTATAGGAACACTGCAATTGACAGCATTTTTTAGAGCCTGAGTTCCTAAGTGAGTGGAGACTATTTAGGCAGCTCATAAGCAAGTGTCATGATTAATCCAAGTGGGCAGCTAAGCACCACACATCATCACTCACTCACTCCCCCCAGTCAGATAGAGGAGCGGACCAGAAGGGTAAAAATTAGAAGATGCATTTGTTGAGATAGAGACAGTTTAACAGGGAAAGCAAAAGCCACATGCATAAACAAAGCAATATTAAGAAATCATTCACTACTTCCCATTTTCAGGCAGGCACCCAGGCATTTCCAGGAAAGCAAAGCTTCATTACACATAATTGATACTTTGGAAGACAGATGACATGACTTCAAATGTGTTCCCCTTGCTTCTTCCATTGGTCATCATGATATCGTATGGTCTGGGTCATCACTTTGGTCATCTAGGGTCAGCTGTTCTATTTGTGTCTCCTCCAAACTTTGTGTGCACCCCTAAGCTTTCTTGCTGGTAGGGTAGTGTGAGAAGGAGAAAAAGCACTGTTACTGTGCAAGCGCTGCTCAGCAATAACTAAAAAATCCCTGCAGTATCAACACTGTTTTCATCACAAGTCC
>JANIJG010007113.1:75721-89719 GCA_024611175.1 Megaceryle torquata
GAGGAGAGGAGAGGAGAGGAGAGGAGAGGAGAGGAGAGGAGAGGAGAGGAGAGGAGAGGAGAGGAGAGGAGAGAGGAGAATCTGGTCAAGGATAACATGAGCTTGGACTGTCACCTTCCCTGGAGCTGCACAGCCTCAATTCTCCAGCCTAAAAACCAAGGCAAATAATGAAAAAGTAAGAGAAAAGCTCAAAGGTCTAATTTATTCAAACAAGTCCTGCACTTCTGAATGGGTTACATTGAAATGACCTGTTTTGTAGGGTGAAGTGACTGGGATTTGCAGTGTTTTCAGTTGGCAAAAAGGGTCACACAGAGAACAAGTTACAAAAGCCATTTAGCTTTTACTGACTATTTTAGTGTGTGAAATGTCTTTTCTTTTGCCAAATGAAACAGATAAAACAGGAGATGCAAGATGGTATGAGAAACAAATATGAAAGGAAGAAGAAAAAAAATCAGAGCTAAAGCCAGCAAGGCACAGGCTTCAGACTAGCTAAACAGATATTCTGACAGACCAAGGGAAAGGCATGAAAAAAAGAACAGCACAGAACAAAGTAAGAAATTCAGTGTCAAATTAGCTATTCCGCTGTACTCAACCAACCTACATCAGTTTTTCACACACATTTGAAACGATCGGAAATCAAAGGAAGAAAAAAAATAAAAGCAGATTTTATTGGGAAACAGAGATCACAAACTGAACAAACTACTAAAACCACCTTGTCTTGGGAATTTGGCTTAAACACCAGATTAAATAAAAGATAACTAATTTGATTAAATAGAACAAGTTATCTAAACCCCTATTTAAGTAAAACATTGCCAGCAATTCAGCACTGTTTTGCAAAAGGCCTTCAATGTTAAAATTGTTTCAGCAAGATCATTACCTACAGACACAAGACACTTGTCAAAACATGAAGGACATGTTTGTTGGGCAGGCAGGCAGGCAAGACAACAAATTAAACTTACAGGAAAATGAGAAGAAAAATTTGTCAGGATGGTGAGGAATCGGGTCTGATCAGAATTTATATGCCAGTAGAGTTGGGTTACTGATGCTAATAGCACAGCCTCTTTCTTGCAGCAAGAACTTACATCTCCAGTTCTTAGGGCATTCTTTCCTGTCAAGGGTTGGGGCTGGACTGTTCACTAGATGAATGGCAGATGCTCTCTTTTACAAAGTGGTAGAGAAAGGGAATAAAGAAGAGAGACTTACAGACTGGAAATTAAAACTAAAGCAGCTTTAATGAAAATAAAACCAATAAAATAAAATATATACAAATATATACAAAACCAGTATTAAACCCAAGCTTCTTGATAGCAATTACTTCACCATCACCACTGATGCTGTGGAGCAGGTGCTGGGGAAGTCCTAGACTGCATTCTGGCTGACATGAACCAGATTCAGGAACACACAGATCAGGATTGAAGGCAGAACAGAGTCCTCCTCAGACACCAGCCACTGAAGAAGAAAACTTGACTCTCGATCCCTCAGCTTTATACCCAATGTGACATATATGGGATGGATACCTTGTTGGTCAGTGTAGGGTCACCTGCCCTGTCTGCTCCTCCCTGCAGGTGCAGCCTTTCACTTTCTGCACCCCCAAACGAGACAGTGATCTCTGTCTTCATAGGAACAAGTACAAGCAAGAGCGTTTCTGCACACCAATCCTTGGTACAAACTCTAAACATCAAGCATTATCCCTGCTAGAAGCAGACACTGTGCAAAAACATGCTGCTAACTTCAGACAGTACAGTTAGTTAGAAGAGACATAGCTGGAAAATAAAATCACTGAGCAGAATTAGTTCCGTTCTAGCTCAAACCAGGACACCTTCTGAACTCTATTGTAGCACTGTGTTATTTGCTAAATGTTAAGAGACAGTGAACTGCAATGTCAGTTCTCATTTGTAATGACTGGGATTTACTATGGCTAGCATGAATCATTTTGATAACACATATAAGCAGTTTTATAGAAGTTTTAGTATGTCATGAAAGCTGCTGTATCACTTGTCTTCCCCCAGGGTGCTCTTATAAAATTATTTTGTTACAACTATATTCTTGGAAATAAAGCATAGACAACTGAGCCTATCTGCATGTCAAGAGAAGCATTGTAAGCCAAGACATTCAATAAAACTTTGCTGCCCTTTTCTAAAATCCATGTGCAGTAATGAAATCACTTCTGGACTCCAGCATTATCAGCTGTTCAAAGGTGAAAATGCTCATTTCCTCCCAGGCCATCACTAAGCTGCCTCTCCACAGCTCATGGTTGCCCAGAACAGATGCTGGGGCTCAGCTACCAGGAACTGGGATGCCTGTCAAATCGCCTCGAGGGGAAAATGCTCAACAGGTATAAATAATGTAGGTCTTTAATAACTTCATTTGAGCTATGGAAATTAATCCTGAATGAGGATTTGGCTCTGTATAGAGGGCTGCAAATTGAGTTAACTGGATTCCACCTTCACGAGGAAAGAAAGTAGGTTGGTAGGAGTGTGCACTACGTGACACCAGCAATCCCTCCCTTCTGACTTTTTCATATGTATTTTGAACACTGAAAGTTGCTATGACTGAGCCCTTGTGACTGCTTCTGAAGGATACCATTAATAAATCGACCTTATTTTTAACAAATGCCCTGCTAACCTTTTGTGAGTATGCTAGAGGAGCTTGATGAGCTTGCACAATGCTTTGCACAATGCTTGCAGCATTAAAGGCTGCTGCAAATAGCCGCCAAACACACACTTCTGAACAGGTTTAAGGGACAAGCCAATATTCAAACACTTACTTAAGAAATTACTATTCTCCATGAGGTACAGCTGCCTGCAGTGTACTGAGAGCTGCTGTCCCGCGGCGTGCAGCCTAACAGGGCTCTCCCATCCCAACTTGCCCTGGCTTGGCAATGCTTCACCTTCTCAGTGGGTCACATTCAGGGCATTTCCTGAAGGCCCAGCTCTCCCAACTCTCATCTTCCCCACCACAGGGAAGGCAGGTGAAAAATTCGGTTCAAGCATGAGATAACTTCAGGCTATATGGGCATGTGCCAGCAGCAGCTGCGGGCAGGGCGAGAACCACCTACCCTGCTGCCATTTTGCTTTTCCTCTGACATGACCACAACCACCAAGTCAGATTCACAGCCCAAATCATCCCCTCACCTCCTCTTACTCCCTTGGACCTCTCTGCAGCTGTAAGGAGAAGGGGGCATTTGGAGTTGTCTAAGGAGTAAAGTAAGGGGGCTTTAAGGAGTTGAAGGAACAACTGCCAAAAGCCACTTCAGGTACCATCCTTCAGGGATGTTCCAGTGCTCAGTTGTTCCTGCTGTCAAAAGAATAAACTGAAAATGTGGGGCAAATTTGTCTAATTTCAACTTTCAGCTACTGGCTCTTGTTAAACTTCATAAAACCCACCCATAAAGCCCTGAAGATGGGCAACTTAGGTAACTATTTTAATACTGTACTACATGATTCTGTCATTAATGTAGAAATTCAGTCATATATGACAAGCTGTAAAAGCAAGCAATGGTGGCATTTGACAGTTGAAAAAATGCTAACGTCACAAAAAAGAGTAAGTGTGGTGATTTGAGGTGTTCTGAATTTAAAACAGGATTCCTGACACATCTATTCCACACTCTGGATCAGCAAAGACAGGTGAAAAGCTGGTTCATCCCATTCTAAGCTAAGTCAGATATAACCCATTTTGAAGGTGCCTTTTTCTTCTCACCGAGCACAGAGGCAGCCAGTAGCCATCTACAAGTTGCTTAGAGGCTACAGGCTTGCAGGCAACTCCTTGGAAAGAGGCATCTTTCCTCTTGAGTTTTCCAATCTTCACGCCAGCAGAGCACCAACTAGTCATCCTGACAGATCTTCATCCACACTTTGCTTCTGATTAACTACTCTGTCTTTAACAGAATTGGATATTTCCTCCAAAGAAGCCGTAACCGTTTCCTACAACTGCACAGCTCCGGCGTGTCGTGGTGCTCTGTTTAAAGAGCCATCTGTTGAAGAGCAGCCAAAGCGGACTTAAAAGGTAAACAAATCTCAGCCTGGGGAAGATCAGAAGGGCCGACAGGCAGTCCCGATGGTGTTGATTTATACTTCCTTATCTTTTATCTCCTCCCCTAGCACACTAGCTGTTCTCCCACGGTCCTTCTCCCAAGGAAATCCATGTGCTTTCTTTCTGCAAGTGTGCATTTTCAATTCTCAAGTTCTTTAGAATTTAATACTCTGCTTTTGGTATACTGCAAAACTGCCAGGGAAAAGCACTCACTTGAACTTGTTCCCTCTGGAAACAGAATATCTCCCATGCTTTGCCTAGAAGCCATCTGAAATAGCAGATGCACAGTGCCTCCCACTTAACAGCAAACAGGAGAGGTGCTTTGGCTCACACTGCTTTTCCAGCTCTCCACTCATGAAATCCTCCCTAGCTGTGAAGCTGTCAGCAGGACAGTTACCAGCGAGCGTGGACTTGCTACCCTCATGGCAAAACCTCCTTCCAAAGGCACAATCTTTGTTCATAGCTCCTAAGAGCAGAAAAGATGGGTGTTCCCTGGTGTAACTAAGGCTACAGGGCTTCTCTGAATTAATCTGAACTAGGACTTATTTTTGAGAAAAGAGTCCTGTTTTGATGTACATTTCTAGTTGTGATCAGCCAACCCCTGCACCATCCTCTGGGCGTGTTCCAGTGCTCAGTTGTCCCTGCTCTCAAAAAAATAAACTGAAAACAGGGGGCAGATTTCTCAAATTTCAACTTTCATCTACTGGCTTTTGCTAAACACTTGTTTTCAGACCAGTGTTCAACCTTTCACATTTCTACTTTTGAATCACAATTAAGAGATTTTAATCTACTGATAAGGTGAAATACATCTTTTCTGAGCCATCAATATTGTTGTGTTGCCATGATCTATTCTCTTCATTTCCATCTTAGTATCGTTTGTGAAACTTAGCCCCATTACTTTGCTATACATTCATTTTCAATTTTTGCACACTGATTTAAGTCTGACCCACTGTACAACAGCTATAGAAAGGATTTTATCAACATATGGTATGAATTCCTCCATCTGGCTTTCCACTGAAGACAAAGCAGAAATATTTTTGAACACCTTTGCTTTTTCTGTTACTGATGGTGCCGAAGTTTCCATTTCAGACTTACTGCGTTGGAAAGAAAACCCTCTTTTACTCTCCCCAAGTTTTGAACACAGAGGTCATCTTGCTTTTCTATCAACTCTTTTTTGTGCCTTGTTTCCCATCTATATTCAATTCTTCCTTGCCCTATTTCCCTTCTCTTCCCTGCCTTTTTCAATTAACTGCTGCCCTCTGCTCCTGTTATCTTTGCTGGTAAGGTATTTAGTGAATTCCATGCAGCACTGGCTGCATTTATGTCACCAGAAAGCAACTATTAAGCAGTATTTCAGTCTATCTTAAGTGAATCAGAAAAATATTCACATCAAACATGAAAAAAAAAAAGCAGAGCTGACACCTCAGACTATCAAACATAATCCACATCTGTTTTTCTGATGTGTCTTAATTATGTGTTATTATTTCAGGATTGCATAAGGCTATAATTTCTTTTGAAGATGTTCACTACTTATTTTCTATAGCAGCTAAAATCCACAACATAATACGATTTCAGATTAAAAGCATGATGCTGAGTTATAGTATTATAAAACCAACTTTTGGATAGCTCGTTCAGCAGGCCCAGTGGGAAAACATGGAATGCTGGAAATGGATTACAGTGGTTTTTACATTTACGAAGAGTTACACTGCTGGTCACAAGAGAGGTCTCACATTACTGAAAGTACACATATTTGCTGGAAAATAAAAGTCTCTTAAAAAGGAAAAAAAAAAAAAGGAAAAGAAAGGAATAAGAATCAGACATTTGAACAGCTGGAAGCATTTTTAGAAACTACCAAAACAGAGAGAAAAATAATTAGAATAATATTTCCCCTTCTGTAGTAACCATCATAGTGGTGATATGATACATTCTCAAGAGGCATAATCACATCTACTGTTCAAACCTCAAAGGTTATTTCATAAAACAAAAATTAGTGGTGTCAACAGAGTTCTCCACAAAAAACCTGAAGCTGTCATTCTGAGTTAGGTTTATTTTTTACCAGCTTGCATCTTTGTTAAATGTCCCAAGAGCTATGAATCTGCAACAACAAGCTACAGTCCACTGTGCCCTAGAAAAACCCAAGATTTATTCCTTTTTTTGTCTATATCTGATTTCAGTATTAGGAAGATGAAGTCTGGCACCACTTGGATAAAATCTTGAAAAGACTGTTGTTTACAGAAGGATCAAATGAGAGAGTGAATTAAGAAAGTAAAAGCAGCAATGGGTATAGCACAGTGTGACTACTACATATATTTTGATAAAGTATCTACACTCTAGAACCAACATCACTTGAATTTCTTTCAAATTAAGATCTAGGAGCAATCTCTTAATTTTAAATGCTCTGCTTATTCTGCCAATTATGCTTTATTTTCTTTACCGTAGCACTCCCAGGGCCAAGTCAGCACTAGGATTTCCTTTTGCTAAATTCTTTTTGTCACAATAAATCTTTCAACATGTGCCAACTCCAGATAAACATTACTGGTAGTTTGCTCCAGTACAAAAAACAGGTAACAAACACCGCAAGGCTCCCTTAGCAACACCCTTGACTTCCCTTTAAAACATACTTTCAGTAAATACTCCGCAAAGTTTTGTGAAATTTATGTTCATGAGCTATTGTATCCTTTTGAGAACTTCCCATGTTCACAATGTGTTATTACACACACCTGAATTTACATTAGTTTAGTTTTTGTGGGTTTTTTTAATCACTAAATTTACAGCAAATTACCCACCTAGTCAGTTAAGTGAAACCGTTCATGCTTTCCTTGTAGGGACCAACTGCAGATACAAAATGAAGTCAGACAGACATACAACACAGAAGCCTTGCTGTGGTACGTGTCTGGTAACATGCCTGCTATTGTTCAATCAAAACATTTCATATCTAAAATTGTCTAAACCCATTTCAAATAGAATGGCAATGCTATTCATACAAGACAAAAACAGACAAAGAGAAAAAATAGGGTAAACTATCAAATGACAGCTGATAGCACACAGTCTGATAAAAACTGGGGGCCAATCATCCAAACAGCTCTCACTCTTTTTTAACCCTTTCCAAACATTCCCTTTTTCTGCTTGAAATTCTTTTTTTCTCACTTGTTTTTCTCACAGCTATTTGCCCTCATCTCACAGCCTTGGTTCTCTTTCTCTCTTGCTCCTTTCACTACATTTCTTCTGACACTTATGATACCTTTTGTAACAACCTACAGAGGACCTCTAAAAGACAAGGTCATTTCTACAGAAAAATTAATACTTTTTTTTTCTAATAGGCACTAAAATTCCATTTCATAATTTACTTCAAGAGAAAAAGGAAACCCCACTGATAATATTGCCTTTGTTCAGCATCCACTATATAACATGCAATCTTAAATTGCTCTGGTTTGTCTTGGAAAGCCATCTTTGTCTTGAATTATTTTGTCCCCACCAAAACCTGCCCTCCTAGACTTTAAACAGTTCCCCAACACTCATCCACTCATCATTGAAGGTAACTCTATGTGAGCAAACACGCAGGGACCAGATTCAGGCTGCACCTATGCAGCAATGTTGCCAACATATTTCCATAGTATTTGTTCTTTGCAGTGGAATCATCAAAATGCCTGCAAATCCATTTTCCCTGAAACATGACAGACTTCATCCAGCAAAGCCCTTAAAGTAACAGGCAAAACTAAAACACCACTACACAATAAAACAAAACCACACACATAAGAGATAAAAGGACCCAGTTGAAGGGGGAATAGTCCCCAAAAAACAGCTGCTGACTATTAAAAAGTGAAGCTCAGCGGAAGATCTGCAGAAGACAAGCCTAGGAACAAAAAATCCAACTCTGCTGGATATTTAAAAAGCTACCAATTCAACAGCAACACCAGTTTTGGGACCAATCTTTTTCTAGTGGTGACCAGTGATAGGACAAGAGGTAACGGACACAAACTTGTATATAGTAAGCTCCATCTACACATGAGGAGGAACTTTACTTTGAGGGTGGCAGAGCACTAGAAAGGGCTGCCCAGAGAGGTAGTGGAGTCTCCATCTCTGGATATACTCACAACTGGATGTGTTGCCTGGATGTGTTCCTGGGCAACCTGCTCTATATGAACCTGCTCTGGCAGGGGTTTGGACTAGATGACCTCCAGAGGTCCATTCCAACCCCTGCCATTCTGTGATACTGTTTCATGGCACCTTGAAAATTCCATTCCTCCTCCCAATCATTTTATGCACCTGATACAATGAATGGTCCACCTTCTGCATTTTGCTTTAAAGTTCACTACTCTGTTCCAAACCTGAAGATGACCTGCCAAATGGCTTTGTATAACAGAAGATATTATTTTTACTTACAAGCATGATCACACATATACTCATTGGATTATTGCAGCTACAAAAGCATGGCTACCTCCCATGTTATCCCCCACTAGGAAACACTGGTGGTGTACCTATCTGACTCCTTTGTCTCTCCTATGTAATGTGTTACATGATACTTCTGTGTTGCAAGATACCTCTTTCCTCCACACCCTAACATTTTCCATCACATACCCATCTGACTAGAGTTTTTCTTCTGCCATCTTTTTGTTCCCTATATCAAATACAGCTCCTAGTTTTCTATTTCATCTTTCTTTCCAATTTTCCTTCTGTTGCAAACAGAATTTGCTTTCCCTTGGTGCATAATTCCCACAAGGAATGGGGCTAAACAAGTTTGAAGAATATCCATGAGCATGAGAGAACAATCCATGCAAATGGTTTTGTGCCATGACACTTGACGGGTATATCCTAATACTGTATCCACTCTGTGTACCAAAAGATCAGTCATATGACTCAACTCACCATGAAGATAAGTTCAATTCCCATTTCATCTGAAGATGAGTTCAATCCCCATTTCATTAGCTGTCCCAATTTTCTAACAGGAAACAGGATTGTTCTCTCAAATTCCATGCTTAAACTCCTAAGTAATGGAAAGTAAATCTTCCTAAATGAAACTAGGTGATAAAACCAAAATATTTATTACTGTTCCACCAACATGAATATTCAAACTTTTACAAGTGTTCACCAAAAAGCAAGACTAGTCACAACAGTATTTTATCCACAATTATGAAGACGTATGCAATCTTCCATAAAATAATTCAGTTTCGTTGAACATTTTTATGAGTCCGTGATAAATGTTTCAAAGTCCTGATCTAAGTCTGAAACAAGGGCATCCACAAAATCTTCAACTGAAGGTGATTTCTGAAGCATACCTAGAAAACAAAGACAACAGACTCTTAGGAAGAACACCACAACCTTGAAAGCTTTGCCAACAGTAACACTTAGTGCCAACTAACCTTTAATGTCACAAGATGACAGAAACAGCTGTCACGTTTCTTTGTCAAGAAATTAATGCAATTATAGTGCATAGGGATTATTTATTTCTTCAAACTACCTATTACACTTTATCACAGAATTGACAGGTATCAAGATTGTTAACTGATTTTTATCATTACAATCTTGCTTAAGCAGGGAATTATATCCATTTTAAAGCAATGTAACCATAGTTTCAGTCATTTCCAAGTGACTGGAATAAATCAGTGATGGAGCAAGTATCTAAATCCTTATCTGATGAGTCTTGTGTCTGACAGAGACAGAAAAAACAGTGTATTTTCTCTAAGTGTTACAGACCTTAAAAGCATTTACTTTAGTATTTTAAGTACAAATACCTCTGAAATTTTTCACAAGGCATGAAACATACCAAAATAAAACCATATTCAGTGCACTGCAGTTTTAGTTTTGCCTTTTTTTACTTACATTTTATTAAGAATGTTAATTAGTTCATTTGTTAGCTGTAGCATATGGCTACAGAATAACAGGCAGGGAAATCGGCATAATGAAAAATCATGCTTAAGTACTTTGTCAGGTAATTTTATAAACAGAGCAGCTAAAAATCTAACTTTCCTCCAAAAAATCCCAGTTTTTAGAAAGCACAAGACTACATCCTGTGAATTATTTTCAGATGTTTCTTTGTACTTAACATTACATTAATGTTGGTCTTTTCACTGTTATTAACATATTCAAGATTATATATGGAATTTACTGCATTACTTGTACCAGAAAAAAACCACAGTACAGCTGCCAAATAATGTAAAATTTAATCTTCATACTTCTTTGAAGTGATCTGCTCTTTCTGACAACTGCCAATGTAAATATAACCTTGTTCTACCCTTTCTGATCAGCATACCTACTGAACATAATTTTATATTCTTTCACATCCTCAACATTATTTACTTTCAGTGGAAATTATAATTGCATGCTGCTATAAGCCTGGAATCTTTAACATAATGATTCAAAACCCACCAGGAAACAGACCAGCTCAAAGTAATTCTTTGTGAGCAACCAAAAAGAATTTTCTTGCTGAGACTTCACAGAATCCCATTTCAATCTGATTTAAACACGTTGCAAGTGTCAACACAAACTGCCATGACCCAGTAGATTAATACTGAGCACTAAATGGAAAACAAATATTGTACTATGTATAGGTTGACTGAAATGCTGTTAGCTAGAAGTCTGCATCAACCCATTTTCAAAATGTAAAACAGAATTATTATTTCTAAATACTTGGTAAACTTGCTGTCTATTCTAATGTTAGTAAAATTGCTGTGGAATTACTTCTAGTTCACAATGAAAAATGGCTTGCTACATGCTGGGCTGAGAAAGAATTGTCTCCCGATACCACCTACTAATCTCCCTAGAGAGTCTTGTCCTCTTGCAGACTCCCTCTCCAGGTTCCTGGCTGGGGGACATGCATATTTGCTCCCTAACAGCCTTGGAAAAATTCCAGTTTAAACTCATATTATTTTCCTGCAGTTTTCTCAGAAGTGGAGAAAAAAAATGCCTTAAGAAGGTGACATGGACAGCAGCCCATTGGAACATTTACTGTCACACATGACTACTGGAGCTTCATCTTAAAATCAGTTGGAGCTGTCCAGTCCCAATAGTGCAAAAAGGCAAGTTTTGCCTTTTCTTGGACTCATTTTGCCTCAGACATTTACCTGTGAACCTGTGAACTAACTGGCTCTATTTCTAGAGACTGAACAGTAGGAAGACCTTCATGGGTGCCACTCATCTAACCTTTTTCAGAGGTCTAATTTATGATTATATGAGTTGTGCCCATGAGGAACCTACTCTTCCCTGTATCTCAGAAAGTATACCTGGATGACTAGGTCAGGTATAAAAAACTCAAATTGGTGGAATTATTCCTTCCTTACATTTTTTAAGATGTGGCTTTGTAAAAGAACCATTTTTCTATAGAAAATATGTCTTTTTCTATCAGATATCAATATGGAGGGATGGCTGCGATGTTGCACAAGCAGTGTATAAAGACGTCCATAACAGACATAACCATCACTCCACAAGCCCCAAAACACACAAACCTCCTTCCAATACTGACTTTATAAAAAACAGCCAGCCAAGATGATGTTTAGCCAATTCTTTTGACACACCAATATTTATTCTGTTGTGGACAATTGTTAAAACTATGAGTATCAATATGCTGCAAAAGAAGAAATGCTAACTGTATCACGATTAGGGGGAAGAAAAGAGTCTGATGCTGGGATTATCTTCACATAAATTTACTTTGCCTCTTACATAACAATAGCAAATCATAACAAAAACACTGCAACCCTGGATATTACAAAATGAATAAAAAACCCCATAATTAACTACAGTACACTTGGATGTATTTTACTGCAGCTGAATAGTCTTACCGAATCTCACTCAAAACTCGTTACAAATCACATTCATTTAGACTCCACATGGTTTGTTTTAAATGTGTGAGAGAATTCAAAATCGTTCTGGCAACAGCAATGTCAAATCACCTCCTACCCAGTAGTTCCACCTTTTGATAATACAAACAGATTTCAGATTTCTTGCATTAGTGGTCTACTGCATTGCTATTTTCCTATTATTGACATCAAAAGCACACACTAGCAGAATTTTCTTTTGCAAAGGATGAAGAGTAACTGAGGTCATTGCTGAAAAAATTCCTACTATAGTAAAACGATCATTCCCTTATGAAATAAGTAACTAGAGATTTTAGAGTAGACAGCTCCAAAAGATACTGATGGTATTTCCGTGTTTTAACCTCTTACTCTACACGGATCTGTTAAGAATGGTGATGTCTCCCTTTCAACTCCATTAAAATATATCAAAGCAAGATCAGCTTTGATATATTGTAAGTACTCAGCACTTCAGTCTAAATGATTTAGTAAGATGTCCACAAGGTCTGATGGTTGCAGTTTTAAAATCTAGGCGTGTATTTTATACATTCAGCCCAACTCCTATTTCAGCTCAGTCTCTCCCAAGCCTAAGGCAACTACATAGCTTATCTTCTCTGCTTTGAAGTTTTCTTTCACATTACAGCACTGTGGTTAACCACACCCTTTTGAGAGATGGTTAGCTATAACCTACAATCACTGAAAATTGGGAGAAGAATAAAGCCTGTGGCAAAATTTGGCCTCTGTCCCTTTGGAACACTAATTATTTTGGGTCTGTGTAGTTTGAGTTAACATATGTTGCCATTCACATCACCTTTTAGGATTTACGTGCATTTCTTATACAGAGAGACGTGGAATCATTATCTGATGATTCTTACAGCCTACTCAAATGATAATTATTCCATGAGGTACAATTTGAGGCATGGAAAAACAAATTTTCAAACTTCATTGGAGCAAATGCATGGTTTTTTACACACTCGGTTTGATTACCACATATGCACAGAGCTGAGTGGGACTGCCTGTGATATAACACAGCATTAATAAATCAAGAACACAACTTCACATGTATTTTGTATGAGGACTCCTTCAGAGTCCCAAAGGGCAATGTATCTGCATCAAAACTGCAGGAGAAGTGCACTCCGGGATATGCTCCACGGTCTGAGTTCCCAGATCATCCAATCCAGTACTTTTCACACTGCAATTCACTTTCAGCCTATGCACCTGGGTTTCTTTCCAGTCAGGGAGTGCCAAGGGAGAGAGGGAGGGATGCTGCACATCTGAATCTTGTTCAGACCTGTAACCAGCACACAACTGGACCTGGAAGGGACACCTGGGTTACATATCTTCAAAGGAATTTGGAATTCCTGATGCCACATAGTCCTGGGAAGCAGAGGGTCTGCAAAAGCCTTGTGGCCAACCCAAATGACAGAGGAATCAAATTCTTCTCAAACTGTATTTCCTCTCTAGGGGAAAAAAAAAAAAAAAACCAAGCCTCTTGGACAAAGCAAAGCATTGCTCACTCATTTCTTAATTGCTCCTGCTATCCATATTTGTGACTATTTCTGTACTTCATTGATAATCAAAGGGTTAAGATAAAAGGGGGCACTTCAGAAAATATTAAAAAAGGTTTCATAAAGCCTTTGTGTTGGGCTTTTTTTTTTTTAATGGAAACAAATGCCAGGAGAATCAAATCCAAACAACAAAAAAAAAGTATATTGTGTTTTCTAATTAAAGACTGGTCCAAACAGGAATTTTGTCAGTAACTCCAGTGGATGGCAGGTCAGATCCTTTATCTTCCCTAATCAGTACATCTATGGAATCATGTAGGAGAAAGATGAAAAGCCAGGGTCATATCCAAACACAAAAGAAAGACAATAGACAGCTTCTGAGAAGAAAATCATAACAAAGAGACTGTATAAATGAAACTCGTTTGCAAAGTTATCTGTTATCAAACAGTCAATGAATATGGCTAACTTCACAATGAGATAGGGAAGTGCTTCAAGGGCGAGGCTACATACAAGCCTCCAGAAGTCAGGTTTGTACAAGTGCATTTCTTTATATTATTAAAAAAAAAAAAAAAAAAAAAAAAAAAAAAAAGCCTGAAAAAACAGCCTTTGAAACTAAGGTTTTTTGAAATGGGAACCGGTGAACAGAAAAACTGGGACGTTTTTCCGTGAAAGGG
>JANIJG010007113.1:89819-115924 GCA_024611175.1 Megaceryle torquata
TAGAAAAATAAATTTAACAAATAGTCATATCTTTTTAAAACAAAAAAAAAAAAAAAAAAAAAAAAAAAAAAAAAAGCCTGAAATAACAGCCTATGGAACTTAAGGTTTTTGAAATGTGGCACTCGTGAGCACAGAATCTGGACTGTTTTCCTGAAAAGGAGTAAAATCAACAAGCTTTTAGGATTGGTGGAATCTGTCTTTAATCAGGAATCTGTTTGGTCATCTGCTATGGGAGCTCAGTTTTGCAACTGATGAAAACCAACAAAAGATGGAAATCATGTATTCTGGAACATCCATAATGAGAAGGAAAAAATGCAGCAAAAGCAGTCAGAGGCTGATTGAACAAGCAACTGTTCTTACTTTTCTCCTTAAACCCTCAATTTTTGTAATAAATACAGAGCAATTAAGTATAAACATGTAATAAGCTTTTCCATCATGTGATCTATGATTTAACCTCAAATAATCCCAAATGATAATCAAATTATTGTCAAAAGATCTGAAGCACTTCAATTTCATTTTTCAGGGATACAACCAAGCATGCTTGTTTAAGTTTTGCACTGTCCACAAGTGAACATCACAATATGCACAGACAAGGAATCTGATGATGAATTCTGGTTATTTTTATGATCTTTAATACCTTTTATAATTTCTGCTTAAAGTAATAGTGAAGAAATACAGAGTATAAAAATAAATTCAGAATACAAAAGTGGCCAGGTTGATATCTGAAGCAAGGAAAATGTACCCTTGATGGAAGAGGATCAGATCATGGAATACTTAAGCAAACTGGATTTAAGCACCCATGAGTGCTGAGGGTACTGGCAGATGGTATTGCAAGGTGACTCTCAGTAATCTTTGATCAATCATGGCCACTGGGAGAAGTGCCAAAAGACTGGAAAAAAGCAAATGTCACTTCTATCTTCAAGAAGGGCAAGAAGGAGAACCCAGGGAACTAGAGGCTGGTCAGTCTCACCTCAATCCCTAAGAAAACAGTGGTGCAGATAATACTGGGATTCATTTCCAGGCTCATGAACAACAGAAAAAATCATCAGGAATAGTCACCATAGATTCACCAAGGGCAAGCCATGCTTAACCACCTTATATGATGAAAGAACTGGCCTGGTAGATGAGGGAAGAGCTATGGATATTATCTACCTGGACTTCAGCACAGTTTTTGACATTGTCTCACATCATATGATACTCACAGAGAAGATGTTGATGTATGGGCTGGATGACCAGACAGTAAAGTGGATTAAAAATTGGCTGAATGGCCAGGCCCAGAGAAAGGTGATCAGTGCCACAAAGTCTAGCTGGAGGCAACTAGTAGTGTACCCAGGGGTCAATACTGGCTCCAGTCCTGTTTAACATTTTCATCAATGGTCTTGATGATGAGGCAGAGCACCACAAGAAGTACAAAATCCTGCACCTGGGGAGGAACAACCCCAAGGACCAGTATATACTGGGGGCCATCAGAAAGAAAGCAGTTTGGACAAAAAGGACGTGGAGGTCCTGCTGGGCACTAAGTTGAACACAAGCCAGCAATGGGCACTTGCTGCAAAGAAGATGAATAGCATCCTGGGCTGTATTATGCAAAGTATTGCCATCAGGCTGAGAGAGGTGATCCTTCTCATCTAGTTAGCACTGCTGAGGACACTCCTGGAGTGCTGCGTCCAGTGCTGGCCTCCACAGTACAAAGAGAGACGTACACATACTAGAGAAAATCCAATGAAGGCTGCTAAGATGACTGAGGAACTGGCACATCTTTCATATGACAAAAGGCTGAGACACCTGGGAGTGTTCAGCCTAGAGAAGAAAAGGCTCAGGAGGATCTTATTAATGAGTATAAATTCCTGGAAGGAGGGTGCAAAGAAGATGAAGCCAGGCTTTTCTCAGTGGTGCCAAGGGACAGAAGCAGAAGTAATGGGCACAAACTGAAACATAGTAGGCTCCCTCTGAACATCAGGAAACACTTCTTTCTGGTGATGGTGACTGAGCTCTGGGACAGGTTGTCCCTAAAGGTTGTTGAGTCTTGCTCCTTGGAGAATTCAAAACCTCTGGACACAGTCCAGGGTAAATGGCTCCAGATGGTCCTGTTTAAGCAGTTGGGTTGGACCAGATGACTTCCAGAGGTCCCTTCCAATCTCAACCATTCTGTGATTCTGTAATTCTGTGAAAATGTCCTGAGAACTTCTGCCACTTCTTCTAAATCATAGTCTGTGCTCTTATCACCAGTATCACTCATGTTAATGCCGACACAGAGGAGTTACTGCTGTCAGGTTCTCCTGTAACATGTGAACAAGCACACCAGCAGGTGCACGACAGCTACTGAACCTCAAGTGACACACAGTTTTTAGTGTTTTCTGGATTTACTGATTTAAAAAAAAAAAAAAAATCAACCTGTGTATCTTTTATAGATAGATTTATAAAAGATCTTATCATTCTGTGACAAGTTCACTGCCCTTTAGTATGCAGAACATAGCTTGCTCTCTTCTTCAAACCCCAGGCTGCACAGCTATCACCTCTTCATCATTCACCACTGGTCCCGATGACTCACTGGTGAACTATCTGCACTAAATGAATTGAGGACTGCCAAGTATGAAGACTGTGAATACTGAACTGCCTAAAACATCTAATTACTGTACTACAAGAGTTAAACTTGTGTGCTTTCACTGTACCTTGCCAGACTTCATCATATTAGAATTTCCCTTAAACTTAAAATAAATGTTGGAATTTCCTGGACTGCGATGCCACTTTTTCAGATTAATTTCAGTAGCAAGTTTTACCCAAAATAACTGATGCATACTCTCAACCCCAAACTGATTGTATCACATTCCACTGTGTTCTCTCACATGCAAGGAGGAAAGCAAGTTATACTTCCATAGATTTTATGTAAGTCCATCCACAGATGAATTTTGCAAGCTTCATTTAAATAATATTTGATTTAAGGGATTGCACTATCAGCAACTTCAACATAGCCTCTAGGTCATTCTAGGAAGATTCCATGCTCAGTAAAATTAAAAATATATCCTAGGAATAGAAGAGATGATAAGCATAACTGATGTTTAAAAAAATTATTTCTTTCTCTACCATATCACTTACAATATAATAACTGGATTTACTTGTAAAGCTTCCCATCTTGCAACTTATCTACTTAATCCATGATTTGGGGCTACAGTTTTTTGAGGTTACAAACACATATTCTTCAGGAACAGTAAAGAAAGGCAAGTTTGCAAAGTCACGCTGAATGCAAAATAACCCTGTAGATCAGAAATATAAATAGACTGGTCTAAAGAATATATTGTTGCTTTATATCATTGATGAGTCTAAGGAGACCAGAGGTTATAGCCTCAAATATAAACAGATGGATCAAAGAACTGAAATGTTCCAGTTATGAAACTGTGCCAATCTCATGATGAAATACAGGCAACATTGCCACTCTCTTCCTTATCAGTATGAAAAAAACCCAAAACTTCCAGGATACCAAATTGGATTAAACATAGGCAAATGGATTAATATTCATTAATTTTAAGTTATTTTCCAGATTCAAAAGGCAAATATGGTATTGAGAGAGGAATACTGAACCATGTTGCTTTATGACAGTCTTCAGACTTCCCGTTTCATGAGAATGTATACTAAAGTACTGACAAAACCAAAGCTATTTTGATGATGCTGAAATGACATGGCCAAACCAAGTTAAAATTCTTGTATACAAAATAACCAGAACTATTATGAATTCCATCTATGTAAAAGTTACTAATTTTTTGTATCAAAAAATGGTGTCATCTATCTTCCTTCAAGTGTGCAATACTCTTATTCTAAATTCTTGAGACAGCCTTGTAATACAACCCCTTCCAACCCTGCACCCCAACTATCCGTGTTTTTATTCTGCATATCATATGGAGTTCTACTGACCATGATATAAAGTTGATGACCAGTCAACTAAATAAATGAATGAGTTTTCTTTCATAAATCCAGTGACAATTGCAATTAAACTAAAAAGATCCATTTTGGAAATACTGTTAAATTTGCAGTACCATGAGTGAGGGTATAATACAGTTTTGATTTTTTTTCTACCTTGAACCATAAGTATGGGCTCTTTTCCACCGCCGTGTGCCAGCATCTCTCTCCGATAACGCTCACCCATTGCCCTGGAGAAACACAGATGTTAGAGCCATCTGCAAACACAACCCATTGAGCTTTCAGTCAGATTTGCTTCTAGGATCTCCACAGAACTAAGAGACAGAAATCAAATGGAATTTTCCACCCTGAAACAATGACTGCCTTGATTCCACGGTGACTCCTCAAATCCAAATAACATTTAGAATTATACTATAAGTAACTGAACTAGACAAATTTTATACATATGAATATGTGTTGGTGTTTATAAAAGTTAATTTGCATACAACATTTCAGCCTTCATTGCTCCAAGGGGAAAAGTTGCTGTCCTACAGTGCTCTGAACACTCAACTAAGGTATAAGAACTCTTAGAACTTGTGATCTCACAAGTTACTTTTTAATTTCACAAAGCAATTTGAGTAGGATAGCTATACTTAGCTTTGAAGTTGGTGACATGAAGCTTGTTTAATAAATGCAGTTGCTTTGGCTTCAATAGAAAATTACAAGTAATTAGGCATCTGTGAAAATCAAGCTCTCTAATTACATCTAAATATGGATTTCAGTGCCTCCCAACTGGCACATGTGTATTTTAAAACATCAACACCATTTTTTTTTTCACCAGTGAGCATGTCACATGTACACTTTATATCTGTGGTTATATCCTGATTTGTAATCCTTTTGAAATCAAGAAAAAGGCTGAAAACTAATTGTCATTAAAAAAGCCCATCAATCTACATGGCCCCATTTGTTTCATGATTTCCAGAAGCAAGTAGCATGGAACTTCATTCTAATTAATATTTTCTCCATTTTTACCTATCAAATGGGTCCCGAGCAAAACACTGTTTCCACACCATGGAGGCAACAGCCCTAGACATGAGGTAGGAGTAATATTTGGCACCGTAGCCCACAAGATGACTGAATCGCAGCTGCCAGGCCTGTAAGGAGAAAACAAACAAAAAACAGAAGAGAAGTAATCTTTTAGATCCTTTAAATTATTCATCTTTTTCTGAAGTATGGTGGAAGAAATCTGATACTATTCATAACAAACAACTGGAAAAAAGAAAAAGAAAAAAAACTACCATTAACAGAAATCCCAGTATCAACACATCCAGTATCAACACATCCTTTATTATAAGAAGTACTTTGTAACCTAAATACTGCATATCCAATATACTGTTCATCATAATTGAAATTATACATAAATAGGGTCTGAAAGAGAGAAAACAAAGAAGTAAAAAAATGTATTCATATTTGATAACAGCTATGTTGTTCTATGGGTCTTGAAGACCCATGGCCACAATTACCTTATAATAAGTAACACCACATTTTATCATTTTCCATGAGGGTAAGTGCAGTGTCACACTCAGAAAAGCTTAATTTATAAACTTGCCACAGAGAAAAGTATAATAGCAACTTGCATTTAATACTATAAAGAAATACAGACTCCCATATACCAAAAAACTCAAATTACATTCACATGCAATGTCATTGTTTACAGATTTGTTTGTACACTTTTAAATGCATATATATAGGTGATTATCATCCATAATTATGTTATTCATTTATGTATTGTTACTTGGCTTTATGACTCACTCTAGTGATGCAGACTCCTTTTTTAATTTTTTTGTGTGTGTTTTCTTAGAAGAGAAAATCAGAAGTATCAGCCTTTCTTTCACAGAAATACAAATACTTTTTTATTTCCTTGACTGTAACAGAGTAATTTAAATTGGGAGGGACCTCTGAAGGTCATCTGGTCCAACCCTTGCTCAAAACAGAGCCAGCTTTAACAATGTTTCTCAGGGCTCTGTCTCATTATCTTCAAGGATGAAGATTTCATCACCTTTCTGGTGCAATGTGGAAAGGTAAGCAGGTCCAAGCTGAAAAGACATTGTTTCCTAAAAGATTTGAGCATATTTTCTGAACAGAAGATGGACGAATGTATAGATGAAGGAGTGAAAAACTTACTCTGGCCTTTCAGCCCTCTAAGGAAACCAAAGAGGAGGCAAGTGCCCTATCTTATTTGTCCTCCTATCCAAAGTCAAAGCTCTTAACATTCTTGCGATATGACCAATGTCAAGATTTGTGTAGGTACTATAAAAAATAGAGTCAAAGGGGAACTAGAAGATAAAGTAGTGCAACAGATATTTTAAATTTAAATCCATGGGCTGTCAGATGCTTGTTTTTATCCCAGAGTCAATGGCTGAAATTCTGAGGCAGCCAAACAGAAAAGTGAAGGGGCATTAGCAATTTTCCAGAACTATTTGACTATGATACTTTATCATACCGTGACAATCTCCTGATTTTTTACAGCTGATATAAACTGTTTCTTTATTCAAGAAAGTGCTGATCATCATCTTATTGTCCATTAGCCAAATCAAAGATGTATGTGTATGTTAAAAAAATGACCAACTGAGAGGGTGGAAAAAGGAATTATCTGGCTTTTAATCTGTCTTTTTACCTTAAAAAAAGTAGCAAGTGACCTATAGTCTAGCTCATGAACGGCTGATGATGAAAGTTATTAGCTGCTTTTTCTGAGCAACACCTACAAGGAAAGCTCTCAAAGTTATCTGTAATTCAGCCATTCAAAAGCTACTTTTCACAAGATGGTTACCTCCACCCTAAGATAGGTGTTCAGAACAGATGGAATTTGCCATGGGTGAGCAATCCAGCCTCTACGGGTAGCCTACACAACTAGTTTAAAGTGGGAGCAGCAAAGTTAGAGGCAATGAAAAAACATCTCTCATCTTCCATTTTCCTGTGGGTCTTCATGCATGATGTAAATTCTTAAGAACTATTAAATTTTGTTGTCCCTTTTCTTTAAAGTAAACACCAACTGTACCATATCTCATTGTAATGCAAGTATGTAAAAACATTCAGCTTGGATACAGACTCTCCAGTTTGCTCTGAACAGAAGTGTGTTTCCCATGTCTATACTTTATAGCTACAGTTTTTTAAAGTAGTCCCTTAATTATAACCACAATCACTAGACTAAAAACACATTTTGAAACAGATCAGAGAGCTTACATTTTTAGAAGACTGAGCAGGAAATCATGTCACTTTTTATTTTATTGTATAGTATGTTTTCAAAGTTAGCATTAGAAGTTTCAACTTGAAAGTACAACTCTCTCAGGAATGTGGAAAGCTTTACTGATGAATTGGGCTTGCATATTTAGAAATTAAAGTAACTTCCAAATAGAACATTTCAGTGAAAATTCCAAGTTGCTTTTTCTGCTACACACAAAAATAATTTCTATAAGCTTGACATAGGGAAGAATATTTCTACTGCTCCTATCAGAAAGGAAATATTTTAATGCATCATATAACCTGTAACAAGGACAGTATGTCTTCCTCAACAGCTCAGATTCCAGTGTTCACATCAAATACTCTTGTATTTAATGGTTCTGCACCTATAATAGCATGTTTGCACTTCCAGGATGATCAACTATTCCATTCATCGGATTTGTTGAAACTATTACAGTATTGTAACTACTATGAATTAGCAAGGAGAAAAGAACATCTTCTCAGCAATGTGTCCAAGAAAAGCAGGTTTTGGAGTCTGCACCTAGAACAGGCCTCAGTACCCTCTGTTTAAATACAACGCATTGTTTGACCTTGTCTTTGCTAATATACTGAAGTAAGAAAGTTGAAATTGCTTTTGAGAAAAGGACAGGATCTAGAAAGACCAAGGAAAGAAGCTGCTCATCTCTCTCCCTGCACTTGGGGAGGCTGTCAAATACAATAAAGTTGAGAATTCAAAAATTCACTGGCAACAGGACAGTACCCAAAAAAGGAAATAAAACCAGAGGATGAGTCAATCCATCTTAAGATAGATGCCTAAGACATAT
This sequence comes from Megaceryle torquata, assembly GCA_024611175.1. Taxonomy (NCBI): domain Eukaryota; kingdom Metazoa; phylum Chordata; class Aves; order Coraciiformes; family Cerylidae; genus Megaceryle; species Megaceryle torquata. Next base: position 97,778 of record JANIJG010007113.1, read on the forward strand.
AAGGTATAGATGACTCCCTCTTCCTTCATTGGAATACATAAGGAACATACTTTTAGATAGCTCAAGTTACATATTATGACTACCAGCCTCAAAGGCATACTGCAGCTAAGACTGGTTTTCATAGAATCATAGAATCATCAGGGTTGGAAGAGACCTTAAAGATCATCTAGTTCCAACCCTCCCTGCCATGGGCAAGGACATCTCCCACTAGATCAGGCTGCTCAGAGCCCCATCCAGCCTGGCCCTAAAAACCTCCAGGGATGGGGCTTCCACCACAGTCTGGGCAACCTGTTCCAGTGTCTCACCACCCTTGTGGTGAAGAAATTCTTCCTAACGTCCAATCTGAATTGACCCAGTCTCTAGTTTTAATCCGTTCCTTCTAGTCCTAACTCTACCTGACACCCTAAAAAGTCCCTCCCCAGCTTTCTTGTAGGCCCCCTTAAGATACTGGAAGGCCACAATAAGGTCTCCTCAGAGCCTTCTCTTCTCCAGACTGAACAACCCCAACTCTCTGAGTCTTGTCTTCATAGGAGAGGTGCTCCAGCCCTCTGATCATTCTCAAGGCCCTTTTCTGGACAGGTTCAGCGCATCCATTATCTTCACTTGCTACGGGCAGTTCTTTCATCCAACCCCTGCCATTATCTTGTGTGACTCCGGGCCTGTAGCTGGAGCCCTTACCAGTGAAGACTGAGGAAAAGAGCACCTTGAGAACCTCGGCCTTCTCAGTATCACTTGTCACCAGTTCTCCCATTTCCTTTCTGAGGGGGGCCCACACCTTCCCTAGTCGTCTTCTTACCATTAATACGCCTATACCAATTTTTGCTGTTTCCCTTGATCCCCCCTGTCTAGATTTAATTCTAACTGAGTTTTAGCTTTTCTAACCAGGTCTCCTGCTGCTCAGCCAGCTTCCTTATATGCCCCCCATTCTAGCTGTCCTTTCTTCCACTCCTTGTAAAGTTTCTTTTTGTATGACAGTGTGTTCAGGAGCTCCTTGTTCATCCAGGCAGGTCTCCTAGCATTCTATCATGCCTTCCTCTTTGTCGGTATACTTTGCTCCTGAATATGGATATGGTGATCCTTGAATACAGACCAGCCGACCTGGGTCCCCCTTCCCTCTAGGGCTTTGGCCACAGTACTTTGGCCAGCAGATCCCTGAAGTGATCAAAGCCTGCATGCCTAAAGTCCAGTCTCGTAAACTTGGAATACGTCCTCCTAGTTGCCCTGAGGATTTTAAATTCTATCACTTCATGGTCACTGCAGCCAAGGTTATCCCCGAGCCTCACGTTGGGTCACCAGCCCTTCCCTGTTGGTAAGAACAAGGTCCAGCATAGCACCTCTTCTTCTTGTTTCCTCTACCTTTTGGAGAAGGAAGTTGTCATCTACACATTCCAGGAACATCCTGGATTGCTGGTGTCTTGCTGTGTTGTCCCTCCAGCAGATATCAGATGTCTACTGCAAAGAGCAGTCAAGGAAATTTGATTATAAACACTCCTGTTCCCTATTGAAACTTGAAATTTTCAATTTTTTTTTAATCAGTACAGATCTTCCCCACTTTAAAGTATGAATAACTCTAGCATGTCATCATCACAGAGGCTGTGGATGCCCCCTCCCTGGAAGTGTTCAAGGCTGGACTGGATGGGGCTTTGAACAACCTGGTCTAGTGAATGGTGTCCCTGCTCAGGGCATGGGGGTTGGAACTAGATGATTATTAAAGCCCCTTCCAACCCAAGCCAATACATGATTCTGTGATTCCTTGTCGCTACATTTTTCTCATCCCTCACACAAAGTTTCTGATTGTGAACTCCTAATCTTCAATATTTCACCATTATGCAGTATCTATTATCTGATTCTATGCTGTTCTAGCAATTAAATTTCTCAAACTGGACTTAGCTACCTGTAAATAAATATTTAAATATTGACACATCCTCTACTTTAATTCACAAGGATCTACCTGCCTGCATTAAAAAACTCTCCTACTTTATACAGATAAGGTTAAGATCCAGGCAATAAAATGTTGAAAAAGACCAATAATATATGGGCTAATACTCCTTTTAAAAGTTCTATGATCACTAAAAACCAAACACGTCACTGTAAATGTATTTAAAACTAAATGGTTCACCATTTAGCATAAAAATCCATTTTAATAAAATTCACTATAGATGTAAAATTATTTGTTTTCTTGTGTTATTTCCAATGCTGAATGATTTTTTTCCACATTAAATAAAAGACATACCAATTTGCCTTTTGCAATGGGTAAAGGCTAGACATGTAGGACTAGGGCACTCTCCTTATTAAATGTTATATTTCTGGTAAGCAGCTAGAAAGTTAATGAAGACTGAGTAATCACCTACTTCAGAGAGTTCCATGAACCTATTCCAGGAGTTTATAAAACAGTGTATTTTACAGCATAGCCCATGGGTTATGATAATATGCCATCCACAGGTCATGTTCATGCCTGTTTTTTATCCAGCACAACAGACTGAAATAAAGGTGTGTGACTGATCCACTGCAGTTATTAAAGGGGCCTTTTTTCCACCACCATCATCAATCCTCTCTTGTAATCATGTCTGAAATATTTCCAAAGTTCCATGTGCCATGGTTTTACATCCCATCATGCAACAAAGAAAAATACCTCACTGATACTTTGGTATTATTACACCTCATTGGGATTTTTTTTTTTAAGTCCTTGGAGGATACATTCTTAGACTAAGATTCTATTCATTTTACTTTAGTTACATTGAAATAGGTGTCTTGCCCAAACTAGTCACATAGGCTTCCTTTGTAGTCAGAGGACAGAGGTATTTATCCTGTTATCATTGGAGAGGATATGACTACTGCTCTAGGAGAAACCTGAATAATTTCCTACAATATCTATCTTCTATTTGAAAGTTAAGCCACTTCATTCATTTTAATCATATGTTAGGATCAGTTAAACTAAACTGTTTTGAAGACTACATGAGCTAATTTATTATTCAATTGTTTGAATTCTAAATTCAGAACTGTTAAGATTATTAAAAAAAAAATCTGATATAAAAATGTAGACATGATTCTAAACACACACACACAAAAAAAAGAAATAAAAGAGTAGCTTAACGTATACTAACCTAGTGTTTGTTTTGAGTTTCATGGAGCTCCACTAACTACATGGAATCAGTCCTATGAAATCCAACTACATCTTTTAGAAAGAGAAAAAAATCAAAACCAAAAACTTCTTGACTAGTGCTTGGACTTTTCAAAATGCTTTTACAACAGTTTCTACTGTGACTTCAGTTACTTCAGTCCATTTTGCTTTGCATCTTAAGATAGAAAACACAATTAGAACCCGAAAAGACCCAACACTAAATTAAGTATTTTCATCATGTAAGTCTTCTAATTACAAAATTTGTGCTACAGTAATTACATCAGTGAGCAAGTTTTTGAATAGTTTCCACAAGGAACAATATTTGATGGAAATTATATTTGGTGCCCTCCCCCTTCTTAATTAAGTTCTTATTCTGGCAGGAAACACAACAGAGAAGCAGCCAACTTATCTCCTTCAGGGGCTACTGGGTGGAGAACCCCAGCATCTGGCATTAGCTTGATATTACTGCTCCTAATGCCATTAGATTTAGCTATCAGCATGACTCCTGAGAGGCATGAAGAAGCTCCAGGCTCTTGGGAGCCAGAAGAGAACAGCGATAAGCATGGAAATCAGTATAGGCTATGTCCCTGGCTGAGACCAAGGTTTATCAGGGCTAGTGGAAATCCAGAGCAACATTGCTCTGGCATGCAAACAAGCACACAAAGTTAGCATAGGCAATGTTTTCTTGGCACTATGTCAGCCACTTATACAGAAGCTGGAGGTGGAACTTAAAGAGCTGCAGGTTACAGGTCAAGAACTATGAAGCCACTTTTCAGCACAAAAAATGGTGAATTTTCTGTAGGATGCAGATCAGAGTGATGCTCCACATTTAGCTTAGCAAGTTTTCCAGTCTGTTGGACCAGCTGTGCATGCAGTATTTTTAAATATCAGAGGGAAAAAGTGCTTTTAGTAAAAGACAAAGCTGGATTATCTGATGACCAGAAGATCTGATCTTACTTTTTTCCTTTGATTCCACTTTGCCTTTTCCTGTTCTTCACGCCCATATTCTGTCCCAGATGACTCTTCTCAAAATTCAAGGAAGACACTCAAGAGATTTCACAGTACAGAACTGCAGCAACATCCAGTCATCATATACAGTAAATTTCAGTCTCATTCATTCATTACAGTGACTCCCAGAAGTAGCATTCTAATCTACTTGATTTAAATGCCCTTCTCTGAACCACTTCAATGCTCCCTTCCCCAAAATAACTGAGCCTGCAGTTACACAAGCTGAGAAGCTTCCTGGTAAGGCTCCTATTATTTTCTTGCCCCCACAATGTAATGGGAGCAAGCAGCCCAGCACTGATAGCAGAAGCCTGGGCTGTAGCAGCCAGACTCTGAAACACAAGCTCTGCCACTGGGTACATTTATTTTCGGAAGGCCAAATTGTCACAGAATTTTTTCTCCCACTTTTCTGTTTAAACTATTCATTTGTTTTATAAAATGAGAAAAGGGTTTTCACATAAGATTTGCAGCTTAAAGAATTAACTCTTTTGTTCTGAAATAAATCACAGAACTTTTTTCCTCATTGCATTAGTTTGTTACATAAGTTTACAGCATGCTTTGAAGACATCTTCATTCTCACTTGAAGAAACAGTTGAAAAAGATTTGGAGTGCAGAGTTTGCAAAGCGTTTGTGCCAGTAGCTACATCTGGGGAAAAGCTACAGCACCCACTGACTGGCAGAAACAACTTTCTCCATAGGTATGCCGTGGCTTGCTCAGTCAACTTACTTTCTGTATTTTTGGCCTGAGCCCCTCTAAGTTTTTATAAAATTACATCATCTTTCTGGAGTTTCACAATAATAAAAAAAATCCAATGAAGAACTTTAAAGCCACTTCCTTTGCTGCAGTTTCTAATCTTCTTTAAAATAACAGAAAACTAATTTCAAGAAACCACATTTTGTGCTGCACCCTTAACTTGCTTAACAACAATCCTCTTCAGTTTTTCAGCATTGTGCATTTTTGTGTTAGGAGTGGAAAAGTGCACAAAGTAAACCAACCCAGAGACACTGCTGACATTTAAAAAAGTGAGTCAAGCAAGAGATTAAGATTTCAATTTACAACACTTCTGTGTTTTTATTATAAAATGATAAATAAATCTAGCAAGGCAGGGAATGTAAATATTTTTGCAGTTGTTTACACTAGGGAAGAGGAAAGGAATTTAACATGCAATTAACCACTTAAGTGATTCTAGATATGTACCATATGGTCTTTGAATTACTTAAATGAAAGAAAAAATATTTCCTTTTTAAACTATTAATGCATTTGAGCTGCTTATAGCAAAATCATTTTAAACTATTTACTCTTCATCCTCTTCTCTCCACAAAGTGACTGAGGAAAGGGGCACATGGGAGATAACAAAGAATACCAACATCAAAAACCTGTACGTATGATTTGCATTGCTCCACAATCCTTAAAACCTGGATTAAAAGACACGGGGTATGAAAACTGATTCTATATCATGTCCTTTGAACTGACCTTATTTGAAAAGTTGAGAGACAGTGTTACTTGTATACATTATAACTAGTCTTTAAAGTAAAATGTGAGAGATATTCAGTTAATTTTCAAATAAGTCCTTCATGTTGTAACACATAACTCTACACACACATGCACACTCACAACATGCACACCATTCTGTTACCAATTAATAGTTTTTATTACTGCCTGAGCTTTAAAGATTCGCAAGCCTGAAATAACTAGGATCAGATCATCACAGTTTCCTTTGGGTACAGACTCACACTGAAGCCCAAGATTTTTATTCTACTGTACCAGTTAAACCTGATTTTAATTATTGACCTATTCTTTTAAAACAAACATCATGAATGCTGCTTAAAATAAGCTCTTACAAAAAAACAAGAAATATTTTAAGCAACATTTTAACTGTGAAATATAACTGCCAGTACAACTTCATCATGAAAATTATCTGTATCTACACTGGAAAATTAAATAGCTATTATTTTACATTAATGCTAATTTATTAATTTTTTTGCCAGAGCCATTCCAGATGGGGATTAAGGGGATCATGATTCTAATCCTGAATCTGCCACAAACTGCAGTATGAACTTGAAGAAAACACCCCTTTCCCCGCCTCTCAGTGTAACTGCCACCTCCCATCAAGCAAGAGTGATAATAGTTTCTCTCTCTTGTTCTTTTCTGTTTTGACTGCAGTCTTTTGATAGAAAGGACAATCTTCCCCTACATTTGAAGACTATTTCATATCGGGCCCTGTGTTTATGGCAATGATAGATTCAGTTATATCTATCACCATCAAATATAGCTCCAGCACTGCAGTCCTGGGGAAAGGACATGTGATCTGTGAGAACAGAAGTATGTAAAACTAAACAAAGCAATCTGTGTTTATATATCTATATATATAAGATCTATCTAAAGCACATATAGTTATTTCAAAATGTTACCAGGAGATGTATGCCACTACTTCCTGCATTGTTCTTTAAAATGCTCTACTACATTGTAAACACTATCACTAAAGTATGTTTGAGTTTCATAGGGCTAACACTCGCAAAAAGAATTTCCTTAGAAGTGCTTCATATCTTACAATATCTGTAAACACTCTGCTGCTGTAGAGAGTTGCCCAGTGAATAGTGTCATATTACCACCAGAAAACAAATCTTCGCAGTACTTGCTATCAGCATTTTCTTTATCATAAAATGAACTCAACTCCAGAAAGACAGAAACCTAAACAAACCTTGAAGAGTGACCTTAAGAGCTTTTGAAAGTCACAGCATCTACTTTAATACCGACCTCAGCAGGGCACCAATCTTTTTGAAATGGCTTTTAGCTATTAATTATTTATAAAACTATCACTTCCCCAGAGTTCACTGTGCACTTCTTTATTAATCTTTTCCTCGGAGCCAGGCTCTTCCACTTGATTTTATAGTATACTTTTAAGAAGGATCATATGAAAACTAATCCAGGGATTTGCACTTTGTGTAAACAACTTTAGTTCCCAACATGGCAAGGTAAAAAATTACTTTGAAGGGGTTACACAAACTTCAAGTGGTTGAGTAATGACATATGACTTCATCTCTCTTCAAAACACTCCAAAAAGTGGAGTATGAGCAACATCAATGCCTTTTCAAGTAACTGAAGAGAGAAAAAGTGTAAAAGCAATCTTCTGTGAAGGCTCTCTGCCCTTACTATGGAATTAACGTCTCTGTGATCTACAACAGTGGTTTCTTTAAAACTCATGGTAAGGGAGGTCCGAGACCTGCTTCCTGCTTCCTACTTAGCTGATTCCCTGTTCCACAAATGAGGGAAAGGATTGACAAGAGCTTAAAAGATTAGTTACTAACCATAATCACATTTGCTGTACATTAAACCCTTTTTCCCCTCCTAATATCTGCTCACTCATAAGAAACAAATTATCAGAGTCTCTACTCCAATGATTTTTTTTCACAAAGGTTTTCAATCCCAGAACACACTCATGTGTGCCCACGTAATTTTCTCTTTGCTAGGCAAATAAACCCCATTTCATCAACTTTCCTCATAGGTCAAGTTTCCAAATCTATCATCTTTCCAAAATTGCTTCTCTGTATTTCGTCCAGTTTTTCTACATCTCTTTAAGAGGTAGATACCTACTAAAGGACACCATAATATCTGCTAAGTCCACAACACAAAATATTAAAATATACTAAAAAAACCCCCAAGTATTTTCTTTAATATCATCCCATGAAAAAAAAACCCAAAACATCTTCTTCTGCCATTCATTTTCTTTAAATATTTATGTCTTTAATTGCTTTCCTAATGCAAACTAGAATAGAATAGACTATTTCAGTTGGAAAGGATCTACAAGAACCATCTAGTCTGACTGCATGGCTGGTTCAGGGCTGACCAGATGTTAAAGGATATTATAAGGGCATTGTCCAAATGCCTCTTAAACACTGATAGGCTTGGGTTATCAAGCACCTCTCTTGGAAGCTGACCACCATCTAGGTAAAGAAACACTTCCTAATGTCCATCTGAAGCTCCCTGGTGCAACTTTGAACCATTCCCACGCATCCTGTCACTGGATAGCAGGGAAAAGAGCTCAGAACCTCCCCTTCCACTTCCCCTCCTCAGGAAGCTGTGGAGAGCAACAAGGTTACCCCTCAGCCTCTTTTTTCTCCAAGCTAAACAAGCCCAGAGTCCTCAGCTGCTTCTCATAGGACATTCCTCCCAGCCCCTTTCACCAGCTTTTTGCCCTCCTCTGGACACATTCAAGGACCTTCACTTCCTTCTTAAATTGTCCTGAACGGGGCGCAGAACTGCACACAGTACTAAATGTGGGATCGCACAACACTGAATACAGTGAGATAATCACTTCTTTTAACTGTCTGGTTATGCTGTGTTTGTTGCACCTCGGGATGTGGTTTCCCCTCTTGGCTACCAGAACACACTGATGACTCCTATTGAGCCCGATGTCAACCAGCACCTCCAGATCCCTTTCTGCACGGCAGCTCTCCAGCCACTCCTCTCCTGGTTTATACTGGTTCTTGGCATTACTCCATCCTAGGTGCAGAATCTGGCATTTGGACTTGATACTTTTCATACCATTAATCATAAATTGGAGCACTGGGCTGTCTAGATCCCTCTGCAAGGCCTCTTGTCCCTCAAGACAGTCAACAGCACCTCCCAGATTGGTATCATCAGCAAACTTGCTAATGGTGCACTCAACTCCAGGTCGTTGACTGAGTATGTTGAACAGCACTGGCCCTAGAACTGAGCCCTGAGGAACACCACTGGATACTGGCCGCCAGCCAGATGGATCCCCACTCAGTAAAATCCTTTGAGCTCTGCCCTTCAGCCTGTTCTTCACCCAGCACACTCTGAACCAGCACTTTGACAACTCGGTTCAGAAGGATGCTGTATGGGACAGCATCAAAAACCTTACTAAAATCCATAAAAAATACATCCACTACCTTCTCTTCATCCACTAGATGTGTGACCTTATCAAATTAGGGTATTAAATCAGTTAAACAGGACCTTCCTTTTGTGTACCAGTGTTCACTGTGCCTGATGATCACACTGTTCTTTAAACGCCTTTCAGTAGTACCCAGTATAACCTTCTCCAAAATTTTTCCAGGAACCAAGGTTAGACCAACAGCTCTGTAGTTTCTGGGTCTTCCCTCCTGCCTTTCTTTTAAATTAGAATGATATTGGCCAGCTCCCAGTCAGCAAGGACATCCCCAGACTTTTGGTAGATGATAGAGAGGGGTCCTACCAGAACATCCACTAACTCCTTCAGAACTCTGCAATGAATCCCATCAGGCCCCATGTTCTGGTGAACATTCAGCTGATAGAGCTGGTACCTTACAATTTCAGTGTCCACAAATGGAAAGTTCCCACACTCATGGTCCTCCATCTCAGGGAAGCAGGCAGCCCAAGGTCTATCAGTATTATCAAAGACTGAGGAAAATAAAATAAAATACAATAAAATAAAATAATCAAATGCTTCTGCTTCTTTTTCATCTCTATTAATCAGATGACCACCTTCAACAAGTATCAGTCCAATGTTTTCTTCAGACTTACTCTTGCTATTAACATAATTTAAAAAACCTTTCTATTATCTGAAACATCACCAGTTTTAACTCTAATTGAGCTCTGGTCTTTTCTGTCTTCTCCCTGCATATACAAACCATAGCTCTGTACTCTTTTTTGAGAAGCCTGACCTTGCTTCCAGGGGTCATGCAGGTTTTTTTTTTATCCTCCTGAGCTCCATGAGGAGTTCCCTATTCAGTTAAGACAGGCGTCTGCCCTGCTTGTTTGACTTAACAACACAGTGATCCAAACACTCCAGATCATTTAAATTCTCCTTTTCATTATTTCTGCATTTTTTGTCAACTGAAGGAGCTTTTATAAATATTATAAATAAATTCTCACCCAAATCATTAACAACAACACAGAACTGCAGTAATTCCTGGACAGACTCCTGGTGACTTCCACTTAAAATGTCCCAGTCTGAAACTAAGCTTTCAACTGCTCTGTCAGCATCGTTTCAACATGTTGCCTCAGCCATAACTCCAGATTGCTTATAGAATTACAATTTTCAGGTGTCAGAAAGCTTGCTAAGTCTAGACTTATGCCATCAAGCACTTCCTTCCTATCCCGAAGGTCAATCAATTTCTTAAGAAGGAAAGTGGATGTTTCCAGCTCAGATGGCTCTTAGCAAAACCGTGGTTATTTTGCTCACTTGATTGTTCTCAAGGTACTTATGAGCTGCTTAATAATTGGTTTTACTGCTTCTTGAGTGACAAAGCCTGAATGATTAGCCTACAGTTCCCAAGTTCTCCTCCCTTCGTAACAGGACTTAACCATAACAGCACTCACACTTTTTCATGACTCTGTGAGTGATAATTCCTCCACGTCAGTGTCATGACTATATCTAATCTTATTATTTTGTCCCACTCATTCCTTACTCTCAGTTGTGCTTCTATCCATCTCAAAAATTATATTCATTACTTACCTGATCAAAATTCTCTTATTTTTTAAAAACAATGAATCAGTGGCACAGAATTTTTCTGCTTTCTCTGACATCAGTTGCTGTACTCTCCCCAACCCTCCTTTTATTTTTTCACTACTTGCATTTTGCAACTCAGCATTCTTAGTCTTCTTTGTTCTGAATACTTGAATTCTTTTAGTAATTACCTCTTGTCATATAATTATTTCTATTTTTTATGATCTTAATAGAGTCTTTAAAGAGCTTACTCTCTTATTACCAAAACTTTTTGCAACAGGATAGTTTGTGTCTTTGGTTCAGTGTTTCTGCTAACTAAATAATGTCTTTTGAATCATCATACTTAGCTATTTTCCAGTCAGCCTTCCTCTTTCTGATGCATTTTTTCTAATCATTACTGACAATTTGGGTTTTTAAGCTGCTCAACACTTCCACAATTTTGCTTTTGACTCAATAGAGCTCATCCTGTCTTGTTTTTCATACCTTTATATGGCTTCTACTTTTCTTATAACATCCTTTTCTCAGATATTCAAACGTACAATCTTTTTCTCCCACTCCATTCTTTTCAGCATCTTATTTAGTAGGACCATAAATTTTATTCCCTCATCCTCAACCCAATATAGGTCATTTAAAAGCTCTTTGCCAACAGCACCAATTCGACCTTTTATCTCTTTTTTTCTCATTTCCTTTAACCTTGTTTTCAGTTTTGCTTAGGTTCTAAGGTTACATTAGTTTAACTTAATAAATCTAAGACAAATTGGGGAAGATTTTAGATAAATGTTAAGTGAAAGCACAGTTTAAAATTTAATAGGCAGCCACTACTTAGCCTTTCTTACCAACAATTTCAAGATTTATGTTCAAGGAGTGAGTAAAGTTTTCAGAAATCGAAACCACTTTTACCTTTGGAGGTTAAGGGTTATCACTTATTTTTTTAAGACAGCTGCCTCATCACTTGCCCAGTCTGACTGTGTTCTCTTTTATATGGTGTTACTGATATTCACATGAAGTGTACAGAACTGGAGTTAAAACTATGCATTAGCAGTCATTCCAAAGACCTAACAAGAAATTCTAAGATGACAGATACCACAGTGACACAGGTGGCAGATTCAGTAACAAGATACTTCACTCAAACTGCCATCCAGCCCTCAGTAGGCTGATGGCCAGGCCTGTTTAAAACAATACTCTCCATTGCAGCACCGCTTTGCAGAGTGATCATCATCAGTACAAGACTGTGATAGAGAACTTCAGAAACCACAGTGTCTCCATTTTTGGCTTCTGGTTTACCTAACAGAACTAAGCATGAGGTTGGGTCATTTTCAAACTCCTAAGAATCACAGAATCATTTTTATTGGAAGAGAACTTTAAGATCATCAAGTCCAACTATTAACCCAGCATTGCCAGCTCACCACTAAACCATGTCCCTCAGTGCCCCATCTACACTTTTTTTTAAAATACCTCCAGGGATGGGGACTCCACCACTTTCCCTGACAGCCTGTTCCAGTACTTTACAACCCTTTTGATGATGAAATTTTTCCTAATATCCAACCTAAAGCCCCACTGGCACAAACTTGACAACTCTTCCTCTTGTCCTATCACTGTTACTTGGGAGAAGAGACCAATCCCCACCTTGCCACAGCCTCCTTTCAGGTAGCTGTAGAAAGGGAGGAAGTCTCCCCTCAGCCTCCTTTTCTCCAGGCTAAACCCCAGTTCCCTCAGGTACTCCTCAGAAGACTTGTGTTCTAGACCCTTCACCAGCTTTGATGCCCTTCTTTGGAAACGCTCCAGCACCTCAATGTCTGCGTTGTAGTGAGGGGACAAAAGTTGAACACAGTATTCAAGGTGCAGCCTCACCAGTGTGAAGTACAGAAGGATGGTCACTTTCCTAGTCCTGCTGGTCACTCTATTTCTGATAGAAGCCAGGATGCCGTTGGCCTTCTTGGCCACCTGGGCACACTGTTGGCTCATCTTCAGGCAGCTGTCAACCAACACCCCCAGGTCTTTTTACACCAGGCAACTTTCCAGCCACTCTTCCTCAAGCCTGTAGTGTTGCATGGGGTTGCTGTGACCCAAGTGGGGTCACCTGCCACTCGGCCTTGTTCAACCTCATACCACCAGCCTCAGCGAACTGATCCAGTCTGTCCTGTCCAGACATGTTTGTAGAGCCCGAAAGGCAAAAGAGGCATACAGCTGCAATTTGCTCTCAAGTTGTCTTCAACAAAATGAAAAGGAGGTTCAAGCACAATGTATGATGCAGACATTACTTTCTCTCTGCAGAGAAGCTAGTTCTCTTCAGCTAGTGACACCAACTCCTCTTCAGCTGACCAACCTCCCAGATTTCCCTGTTAATGCCTCCTTTACACATGCCCTGCTAATGAAATTCTTGTATTTTCAGCACCCATGGCAAGCCACATCTTCCTGTAGTGCCTGACAGCCTCCCGGAGCAAGCACTCCAAACGTTTGGTTGCATCTCCTCCATCTATTTCCTTTGTCAGGAACACGACAGACACAGTCCTAGCAAGTTAAGACACAGGCCTAGGTGGAGCCTTCTAAGGTCAGGATCCCTGTCTGGGCAGAGTCCCCCCAGCTGCAGGAAGAAGAAAGACTAACAACCACATTGGTGATATGCCATTTTTTATACGCTTCTTCCCTCTAGGGTATCTATAACAATACCAGCCTTGTTTTCTGTTGGCAAACTTGGCTGGCTAATATAGTTGGTCTCACAGGTGTTTTGGTCTCTCCAATCTCTAGCAACTATAGGCCATTAAAAAGTTCTCATGCTACCAAAGAATCCTGTACTCTGGACAAAAGCATATAAGCATATTTAAACCTATAACCTGATCTAAATTTTAGGCCACCAGTAGAGATGGTCCTTCTTAACTAATACATACTTAACATGCTAGAGCAAAAAGGCATATAGCAAAATATTTAGTGTTCCAAAAAATATCAAAAGGCTCCCTACATACCAACATGTTCCCTCCTATCAAATGTAATTATAATGATGTATGTGGGTTAAGTCCAACAATGAACTTTGTACTCAAGTACCACACAAGAAATTATTCTGTTTCTGGAAGAAAAGCTTACTGGATGGCCACCTAATTTTAAGAAGTACAAAATGGACTACTTGGCAGTGATCTAAAAAAAGAATATTAATTCATTGTGCTTCACTCTTTGAATCCATTTTAACTCACAGTCACAACTCAAACCAGCATCTCCCACCAAACTTCCAGATTAGAATGAAGAAAAGTTACTACAATGGACAGACAATAAATGTTTAAGTTCTTAGCATTTTTTTGAAAATAAGAATCAATAATTCAAACTAATTCAATATTATACAAAGAAAATTTGGGTATGATGATTTGAGGAGCTGGTGTTTATTTTAAATCCACTACACTATTGGGAACTATTTCCTGTAATTGCAGGAGGCTGCAAACTCCACTATCACTGCAGAGCCTGTTTACCCTGTGTCTCCTTCTCTGTTACAATATTGAACTGAAATCTATAGCAGGAGATAGGAATTATTATGCTTGGCACAAGACTAACAATGGCCTATCATTAAGTTTTGATGACTCTCTCAAAAGGAAAGTAGTTTTCAAGTCTGAACTTGGGGGATAGGCAGGGGACTAAGCAACAGAATATGGGGAGAAACTTTGATCATGTCTCAGGTTGATCAAAGGGTCACCTGATACTTTTTAATAAGTCTCTCTGGGCATCCTGGAGACAAAGGTAGAAGAGACCAGGGGAGATACTCTAAAAGCAGACAGTGTTATCATTTACAAGGCAGGCCATAGGAAATGGAAACTGGCTTCACAAGAGATGAGAAATAAGCTGTAATTTGAAGAAAAGTTTGGAGCAAAAGCAGAGTACTGAGCTCCCCACAGTGCACAGATTTTGGCACCAAGTGCATTCATGAAGAAATAGCAAGAAAATGTGTGGTCATTATGATTTAGTTTATCTTGTTTTCTTAGAAGAGTCAAAAGGAACACTGAATGCTTTTTGAAGGCATCACAAGGACTCTAGACTCCATCCCGCGTAAAATTTCTACTAATTTTCCAAGCTCAGTAACTCAAATCTCCTCTGGCAATAAAACCGCCAGACACTACAGAAAACAGGCAGATACATTTCCTTGCCCCCTGCCTGGCAGTCATCAGCTTCTGGATTTGGTAATAGAGCAAAGAAATCCCAGTGGAATTTCATGCTCCAGGAGCCAGCAGCAAATCCTGTGTACTTAAGCAATGACCAGCCAGAAACTGAGATTTGCATTCTTTAGGAAAACAAAGTCTCATGGAGTGCTGTTTCTCTGTGCTTCTGTCTGTCTACAGTCTGCTCCACTCTTCTGCCTTGCATGTGGCACTAGCTTCTGCAACCCTCTGTGTCAATGCAGCCAATGTAAATACTACTGCATGTGGTGCCAACTGATCCAATGCTTGTAAAGCTGATCTTAACAGCAAATACAGGATTTTCTTCCCACTATCCCTTCTACTGTTGGCACATAAGACATGGTATTTGATGAGGATACTTTCGTTTACCTTAAAATAGGTATCACCACATAGGTGCAGCAGCATTTACTTATTAAGTGTAGTTTATTGAAAGTACTATAACAAAAAGATGAGTACAAACTGCCCTGTATCTAAGTTGTGTCTCGGAAAGATAAAAAGTCATCTGCTGAAGACATATGCTGTGGCTTTACTTCAGAAAATGAGTCTGCACAATGAGATTGAAGCCCAAGTACATTCAGAAGCTATTTACTAAGTTTACCTGCCTGTCAAGAGCAGTAAGAGGGAAGTTTACCAGGAGGAGATAATAATGGCTGCTTATACAGCACTGACAAGACATATTAATGAAGTTAAGAACTTCACTATGAAAAAAAAAAAAAAATACCCAACACAACTAATTTAAGATATAAAAACCTGACTTCACTTTGTAATTCAAAGTCAAGCTATAGAAAGCAGCTAAAATTCAAATAATCAAAATACTTTGTTTTTTCTGACAGACAAATGACAGATGAGGTCTGTTTCACTGTATTTCAATGTCTAGCTCTGAAATGAAATGACTGAAAGATGAATATACTCTCTTCACTAAAACCAACTTTTACTTTCAAGACTTTTTTTTTATCTAGACTACAAATTAAACTGCAAATATATCTTGAGTTTGGAAGAAAAAGCAGCAATGGACAGTAAGCCAAATTAAAGACATTAATTACTCTACAGAGCACTAACATTCTTCTAATGTGATTTTTCACTAAGTTTTACTGAAATTTAAATTGTATTACAGTTCTTGACTAGACACACTAATTCTACATTCAATAAATGTAAAGAACATAGACTTCCTGGCAATTCAGATGTTCACTCGATGTGTCCCTCCATATTGAGGGGAAATGTGCATTTAAGCGGAACACAAACAGCAGGCTAACTTGCAAAGCACAGAACTGTTCCACTCACTGGATAATTAACACCTATGGAGAAATGGTGTAAAACAACACTTATGAAAATGTTAAGAAGTGAGACATCGTAATCTGATGACATCTCGCTTCCACTTCTCTGGCTTTGCCAGGCCAGCAGAGGCAGTACAGTTTCATCAAGGAACGGGCTGAAGCACGGATCTCCAAACACCCTTCTCAGAGAACGAAAGTCACATTTTTACTAATGAGAAAAGCACATTTCCCGAGAAGCAGAAAACAGAGAAAGGATCTGGGGATTCTGATCAAAGTGTCTAACAGTGATTCACAGGCCATGCTCCAGCTGAGAATTCAGCTCCAGATAGCCCAGGAAATCAAGTATCATCTATGCGAACGGCACCTTGGGATGTCACAGGAAGTACAGAACACACTGCACAATTACTTGTGATGAAGACCAAAATTACATAGCTCAGTAGAACTCGGGGTTTTAGCACTTTCAGATATTACATGAAAGGGTAAGTAAGTGACATGCCAAAGGTCTCAGCAGTGAGAAAAACTTACTTCCAAGTCCTACTTCATACTGACTTACTCTCACATGCTGACACCGATGGCATGCAAACACCAATAGGCACCACAGTGGTTTATTGCCTTTTACAAACAGTCCTTTGCAAAGCTAGGATAAACCATGTTCATGATGCACTGCTTACAGTGCCTTCCTTAATAAGAAAATAAAAGAAAAATTAAGTTTCAAGTTTAGCATGACAAGACTACACCCATACAAAACCAGATACATTAATTAAATCTTGATTTTTAGCTGAAAAATCCTACTATTCCATGCTCTGGATAAAGTGGTTGAAATAAAGAAAAGTCTATCAACATAGCAATAGAACAATAAGTATGTGAGTATGAGGAGTAAAATGCAAGGAGAGGTAGGGATATTAATATGCTATCAAAGAGAAGGTGTAGCTTATACAGTAAGTTTCGACTCACTGTATTAGGTACATATGGCAATCCATAAACTTTCTCCTGGGTTTCCTTTAAAATTTCTGTGGTTGACTTTTTTAGAGGATGTTTCCCATGGTAGATTTGGTCCAAGGCAGCATAAAATACCTGAAGAGATAAAATACATGTTTGTCTTTGGCACATGGCATTGGCATCTGACAACCAAAAAGAGACAAATAGAAAAGAATGGGAGAGAGATAATAGGGAGAGGGAAGAGTTTAACTATACATGTTTTTTTTAAATCTTCTATTTTTATTGTAACATACAAGGAGAGAAACAGGGTTTTGGAGTACAACAACCACCACCATCACGATGTATCATTAATTCATGTTTAAAGCACTGAGAACACTGGCAATACTAAATCACCTGCCTTTTAAAATATAATTAATAACTGTCCCTAAAGCCCTTCAGCAATCCCCTCTTCAAAAAGAATATTTTAAAATAGCTTTAATAAAAAGACTTAAAGTTATTTGAGCAGACACAGCAAAACAAGCTATTCCAAGATGTGTGCATGCAGCCCTGCGAACACATCAGACCAGCAGGGACAAGTTACAGCCCAGGCAGTGAACATACGAAGGTGTACGTGGAGCAGCTGATGCCCCTGAGTTTCTACTAGAGCACTCAGTGTAGTACTAAGGCAGATGCTTCATTTGCTTTAGTTCTCACAGTCAGAGCAATAAATTGCTGCAGCATGAGGTTAGCCTGAGATCACACTGCACCAGGAGGGTACTTCACCAGAGGTAAGGGCTGGTTCACAGGCAATTTTTGTGCAGAATCATGTCAGCTATGGCAGAATGCAGGTGCATGACTAAATTACTGAGGTGTTTGGAGATCAGGAAAGCAGAACCAATAAAAAGACTTTTCAAGCAAAAATATCAAAGCAGAGTATCTGGAACCCTGACAGCAAACATGAAGTAGGTACTGACAGAAGACAGTGCCAAAGCTCAGTGTGTACCATCACTGGAAAAAAATGCACTTCTTTTTTTTTTTTTTTTTTAATATGAAGGTTTCCTATTCTGTGGAAGTGCAGGAAAGACAGGACAGCCACTGCTGTGCAACACAAGATATTTTTGGGATGTTTGGGGGATCCAGATATTTATGAGGGGATTGAGTCCACCATCAGCAAATTTGCTGATGACACCAAGCTGGGAGGGAGTGTCGACCTACCGGAAGGC
>JANIJG010007114.1:0-17442 GCA_024611175.1 Megaceryle torquata
GCCTCCTTCTCTCCAGGCTCAACAAGCCCAGGTCCCTCAGCTGCTCCTCACCACACTCCTGCTCCAGCCCCTTCCCCGGCTCCATTGCCCTTCTCTGGCTCCAGCCCCTCCATGTCCTGCTGGGAGTGAGGGGCCCAAAGCTGACCCCAGAATTTGAGGGGCGGCCTCCCCAGTGCCCAGTCCAGGGGGACAATCCCTGCCCTGGTCCTGCTGGCCACACTGGTGCTGACACAGCCCGGATGCTGGTGGCCCTCTTGGCCACCTGGGCACAGAGTTGGTGCCTCATCTTCAGCCAGTGGCTGACCAATACCCCCAGGTCCTTTCCCACTGGGCACTTTCCAGCTGCTCTGCCCCAGCCTGGAGCGTTCCAGGGGGTGGCTGTGACCCGAGGGCAGGACCCACAGCACCAGCTGGCAGGTGGCAATTTGCAGTGGTGACCAGAGAAGCAAAACAATGTCAGCTTTTATTTCTGTCCTTCACTTGGTGCTTTAAAGTCCCATCCTTACCCTCCTGTGAAAACAGAGAAAGCCTGACCACATTGGGCAGCCCCCGAGAAGTTTGGACCCCATCTCCTCAAAAGCAGAAAGCCCAGACCACACACTCCTTGTTAGGAGCCAGACAGCTACCTCACAGAGCTGACCGGGCAATTTTAGCCATCTGGAGAGTGCCAGGAGATGACAACATTTCTGAAGGACTGTCTGGAGAGATGTCTGCAGGAGCAGATGCAGAGCACCCGTCACCAGCCTGCTAACCAGGCGGTGCAGAGGTAACACCGCTGAGGGCATTGCTGTGCACCCCTGAACTACAACCCCTCTGGGCACAGAGAGTGCTTAGAAAGACTCTATAAATAAAACTGTCACGAATGTTGACTTTTGTTACCCTGCAGCTTCATTTTTTAACCCGCAGTGCAATGTTGCTGTAAGAAATTGAATCCTTCAGCATTAAGTACGTGTTACAGTGCTGCCTTATACAGCAGCAAAGTGATTAATTAAAATTTACAAGAGTAATCCAAATGCCTAAACATGTTTCTTGGCGGAAACTCCTATAACCCGCTGCCAATAACATCTCAAACTAACGACAACCCCAAAGTCAACCTCTGGGAGCCATGAAGAGTCTCTCTGAAGTCAGCCAGTTAGTAATGGGAGAAGAACTGAGAGACACGGGATTCTGCAGGAAAAACAAAGCACGTGAAAACAATAATGTCTGGGATGTCTGGCTCGCACTGGGAAGAGCCCTATCCCAAGTCACAATCGCTGGCCAAAGCCCAGTTTTGTTAACTCTAATTGAAAATGCCATAAAAACCAGCAAGACAGCCCAGTTCACATCCAGCTCCATGATCCCTGAGATGCTGAGCGCTGCCAGCTAACACCGAGCCCTGACGAACAGCTTTGCAAAACCAGAGGTTAAATTATTCCCTTCCTAAAGCTCCAGAGGATGCGGGTATTGATCCTGGTTCTTCCCTGCTCCCCGCAAATCCACTCGCAGAGTAGAATCCAATAACTTGATACTTTGGGTAACATCTGAAAGCCTAACATTGACATTTTCCCAGGGGAAATACTTATGATGACATTAGAGAGGAGGGGGTAAAACTGGGGGTGAAAGTTGTTGATTTAAACGGGAAGAAAAGATTCAGGAAAACATCAGGGTTGATGATGGCAGGTTTACAGAGGTGGAACCCACCAGAGCCAGGCGGGTCACTGGAAGCTGCTTGCATAAATCAGAGATACTTTTTAAAGTCTGACCTCTCGTGATGTGGAAATAAATGCAAAACTTTTAGAGTGCTGAACTCCTCTGTACTAACTGTTAGAGCAACTCCTTCTATTTATCATCACTAAATGATTTCAGTGTTTTCAAAGCACACCAGTTGCTTACTGGCAATGATTTCACTGCCGTGAAGCAACCCTTGCAACGATGAATGAGAGAATCTTACTCATGGAAACACAGCTCATTTGTAACTTTATTTTAGACACTTAAATTAGTAAGGATCAACTCAATCCTACTGGAATAATAATTTTAGCAGCAAAGTCCAAAAGCAAATGAAAAATAAAATGCCTTACCCCAAGTAAAAATAATTGTGCTGTCCAATCACTGCTCTAAAGAACCCTCTCAGCTCCCCCTTCCCACTGGAAACTGGTCATGGCACAAGTCCTGGGTTCAGGAAGGAGATATTTACAGCTCCCATGAAAATTCACTCCATTGTGCCAAGTCACACCCACCTGAAAATCCTCATCTGCACATACTTGGGGCTGAAGTCTCCAGTCCCTCCTTGTCTCCTGGGCACTCCATCCCCTGCTGCAGCCCATGTACCCTGCTTGCAGGGAGGCACAGCCACTGTGCCTTCCTTGCCAAAAAGGCCACAGCCCCTTAAGAAAGGAGCCCTGGAGCAGAGGAGCACAATTCCACGTGCTCTAGTCCCAGCTCCTCTAGGAGCCCCTGGCACTGCTGTGATTTCCATGGGCTATAGTACTGAGCAAGAGCTATTGATCTTAAGAGCCAGGCAAACATAATTCAAAACTCGTTTAAATAAGAGAGCAGAGAAGTTGCAGAAGATCAGTTTTGGTACAGCTGGGAACGGACTCCAGGGCTCTGATTCAACCTGGCAAATCTCACCCAGTCATATACATTCTGCTTATCGCAGTAGCCAAGATTGCTTGTGCTCTCTGGTGCTGCTGGAATCATAGAGAGTCCTGGTTTGTACCAGGGCTGTGGACCTGCTGAACTGATGTTTAAGGTATTCATAGAATCACAGAACGGTGGGGTTGGAAGGGAACTCTGGAGATCATCGAGTCCAACCCTAACCCTGCCAGAGCAGGGTCACCCAGGGCAGCCCACACAGGAACAGATCCAGGTGGGGCTTGAAAGTCTCCAGAGCAGGAGACTCCACAACCTCTCTGGGCAGCCTGGGCCAGGCTCTGTCACCCTCACAGTAAAAAAGTTTTCCTCCTGTTGAGGTGGAACTGCCTGGGTTCCAGTTTGTCCCCCTTGTCCTATCCCAGGGCACCATGAAAAAGAGACTTGAAGCAGTCTCTTCCAGAAGGTGGAAGCACTTGACACCCACTCCTCACATATTTATAGACAATCATCAGATCCCCTCTCAGGCTTCTCTTCTCCAGGCTAAACAGCCCCAGTTCTCTCAGACTTTCTTCACAGGAGAGATCTTCAAGTCCCTTAATCATCCTCATAGCCTCTGCTGCACTCTCTCCTGTAGATCCCTGTCTCATGAGCAAACCTGAACTGAGCACCCCCACAGGCTCTTCCCACAAAGACCAGCCCACAGCAAGGGGATGCCTCACTGGTGCAACCAGCTCCTCATGCAGCAGCAGAATGGGAGAAGAAGGTTCCTGATCTGGCAGCTGACTGCCTCTGTTTACATTTTCTAAGCATCATCGGAAGTGAGAGACGAGCTTTAATTAAAGAATGCTTATTTGCAAAGTTGAGAAATGCCAAAATTCCGGCTGGCACCACAGGGCTCTTGTGCACATGAACCAGGTTTTCAATACACGAAAAAGTACCGCTTTTGGTGTTGTTTTTTTTTTTTTCTTTTTTTCAATAGTTTTATACAACTTCTGCCTCATTCTGTTCCTGGATGGCCAATGAACAAGTTGGAGCAAGCCAAGAAATCAAGGCTAGTGCTATGTGATATCAAACAAGGCTGACCTGTTATATTATCTTGAATATCTTAGTCTTTTTTAACGTCGTTTTCACGCACTTGCACATAAATTGTCAGAGAATCTAATTCAAATGGGAGTATTTCTCCTCCTAAGCAATAGTTCATTGTCCTTAAAAGCCCCAAAGCCGGGGACTGCTCAACAGAGAGGAATGCCAATGACTGACAGAGGGGTGGATAAATGGTCCTCAAACTCTGGCTTTTTTCCTCTTGGGCTGTTAACTCTTTAGCTGCACAGACTGACCGGTGCATTAACCTCTAGTACAGCTACTCATTTAGCACAGTCCTCAACCGCCCAGAGCAGAGATTTTGTCTGGAGGCTCTGTGTTTGGACGCAGCCGGTCCGCACAAGAACACGCGCTGTGATGTGACCAAGTGCATGACATAAATCCAATTACTTGGGTGTCAACATCTGCAGAATTTGTCTGTCTGTAGCTCCACAGTCGTGCCCGATGTGACTGAGCATCTGTATGTCTGAACTTACTGCAGTTTTCACTGCGTTTTTGCATAGTTTATTGAAAGAAAAATCGTGGCACCTTGGGCTGTGCACCCAGCTAGGGCCAGCCTTAAGTACCAACACAGAACAAGATGGTGAATTAAAAGTAAACTGATAAATATCTGGGCAAGGAAACCTTAGTGAGGGCAAAGGATTACAGGAGCTCAAAATAACAGATGCACTCATCTCTAAGCAGTTAAATAATTTTTATTCCATGCCAACATGCAGTGTGGCTCGTATATGTTCACTTATAAAATATTCACTTTAAGAAGTGGTTTTCTCTCTGAGGATGCTGGATGGTCACCCAGAAACACCCCTCTCTCCCCCCCCTCCCCATCTGCCCTGCCCCACATCACAGTCACAGAATTATTAAGGTTGGAAAAGAACTCTAAGATCATCAAGTCCACCGTCAACTCCCCATTACTGTGATCACTAAACCTGCGTCTACAGAGTGTTTGAACCCCTCCAGGGATGGTGACTCCACCCCTCCCTGGACAGCCTGTTCCAAGGCCTCACCACTGTCTGTGTAGAGCTTTTTCCTAATGTCCGACCTAAACCTCCCCCGGAGCCTGCCGCTAATTACTTGCGAAAAGAGACCAACACCCACCTCACTATGACCTCTTTTCAGGTAGCTGTAGAGACTGATAAGGTCAAATTGAATCTCATCTTAGAATCACAGAATCATAGCAATGTCTGGGTTGGAAGGGAGCTCTAGAGGTCATCTGGTCCAACCCCCCTGCTGAGAGCAGGGCCAGCCTCAACTAGAGGGGGTTGCTCAGAGCTCTGTCAAGCCCACCTTGAATGTCTCCAGGGATGGGGCCTCAACCCCCTCCCTGGGCAGCCTGTTCCAGTGTCCACCACCCTCATGGTAAAGAACTTCTTCCTTATGCCTAATCTAAATCTACTCTTTTCTAATTTCAAACCATTGCCCCTCATCCTTTCACTCCAGGCCTTTGTAAACAGGCCCTCTCCAGGCTTTTATCAGCTCCCTTCAGGCACTGGAAGGTGGCTGTTAGGTCTCCCCAGAGCCTTCTCTCCTCCAGACTGAACAACCCCAGCTCCCTCAGCCTGTCCTCCTAGGAGAGGTGCTCCAGCCCCCTGATCATCCTTGTGGCCTCCTCTGGCCCCTCTCCATCAGGTCTATGTCCTTTCTTCCTGCACTCAGTCTTTTAACTCCACACTCTCCAACACACCACTTTCACTTCACCACAACCATCATTTTCCTTGCCTCTGAAAGACGGATCTTTCCACATCCCTCAAAAGCCTACAATTCCTTCCCATCACTCCTTAACTCCCAGGAGAAAACCCACCCTCCTCTGAAACCAGCAGGAACAAAACTGGTCCCTACACCCTGGGCAGCTGGGGACACCCCCTCCCACTGCACGCACAGGTAGGAGCATTACTGTTGGTATTTATCACTCTTTGCTGTTACAAGGGCATTGTGTCAGGAGACCCATTTAAGCTCTATTATAACTCCTTTTGACTGACAGGCAGAGAGTGGTGAGTGGCACTGCCTGAGGAAGGCCAGACGAAAGGGAAGCTCTAAATAGACCTGTCAGAGAGATGTTAAAGAGACTAATACATCAATTAAATCAGCACCCAATACATTAAAATCTTTTAGTCTACCAGTCTCAATGTTAAATGTTTACCAAGGCCCAGCATCTCATCTCTAATGCTCCATAGGTAAAAGATAGGATTTTTCTTTATCAATAATTGTAATGACCCCCTTCTAAGTACATGCCTGGATTTCTTTTCATGCAAAACAAGAAAAAGAGGAGGAGAAAAGAAGCGGCAGGCTGCCAGGGATCCGAATGCTTCAGTAGCTGACAAAAGACAAGAGAATTTGGGCTGATTTTCTTTCTTCATCTTTTTTTTTTTTTTTTAAAAAAAAAAGGAAAAAAACCCCTCAGCTTTGGAATGATGAATTCACAAGTTGTTATGGGAACTGGCAGCACAGATGATGCCCCAGAGGAGCACTGAAGAATGTCTATAGGATCTGGAGGGATAATAATGTGATACAGACGTCTGTAATATGTGAGGGTTTCACCAAAAACTGGATGACAATTTGTAACCTTCTCCTGGCGGTGCCCAGTCTGGGGGCCAGCACCAAGCCACAGCCCCCACCAGGCATCAGACCCTAACTACGTGGCCGGGGTGCTCACTGGTGTGGCTCTGGCCCTCTCCCAGCCCTCCTGGCCCACCAGGAGAGCGTCCCCTCCTTGTTTGTTTATGTATTTTGACAACACATTAATTTTCGTTCACACTACCTCACATTTTCCAGGACCTCTGCGCTTGCAAACTACCGTACTGGGAGCACAGGCGTGTGCTGGGGAGGGACGAGAGGGGAGGGGGGGAGTTGGCATCTGCACCAGCAGCAGCTGGGGATCCTGGCAGCCAGGAGGACACGTGGGGCAGGTTTGATTTCTTTGGACAGTATCTGAGGCCATCACCTCTGCACAGATGACACATACACCCCTCCTTCCCAGCCTCCTTTTGCATGGTAGGAGGGGATGTGAAATTTGGAGGAGGACTGACACCCTCTGTCCCCCCACCTCCTGCAAATCCCAAGAGCAATGAGTGCCCGGCTGTGCTTCCATCTCTGAGGTGGACGAGGCATTTTGCAACTCTGCACCTGCACAAAGATTTAATTTACAAACCCCTTCACGCGCATTTCGCCTTTTAATGGAGAGTTACAACATGGGTGGCACAGGAAAGCTCATACTGCACAGGTGACACCTAAACCTTGGGCTTACATATAAGTTAGGTGTATGGGATCGATGGGTGATACATAAGCATTGACAAGACCTGAATTACTGCAGTTATCTGATGGTCTCAACCTCAGGTGGTGTTTGTAGAACATCCAACAGCATCCAACAGGACACTTCAGGAATATTCTTCAGTGATCCACACTGGCCAAAAGGCTTTGTCAAAGCAATGTAACATCCATGGGCAACCTGGTGTGGAGCAGACCATGGACACACCACAGTAACCAGAGGCTTTCAAACCACATGCACAGATTGAAAAGAGCTTGGCCATGCCATGGAAGATGCAGGTGCAACGCTGAGGTGTCACTGAGCTTTGTAAAAAGCACTCTAAGAAATGCTCCTAGAGCTCAGACCCACCTGGCAGCATAGGCCCTGAGCTCGTCCCCAGGCTCTGTACCTACAGCCTACGAGCTATCCTGAGCCCATGGGGAAATACTGAAAAAGAAGTTTAGAAGAAGAGTAGGACAAAGTCCCACTTCACTGTAGTCTGTTATTTGCTCACTACCGATGCCAATGAGATGAGAATCAGCTCAGCAACTGGGCTCAGTTTACAGGTCTCTGTGGGGACTGTGGTCTGGAGATAGGAGCAAACCTCACTGTGCTTCCCCCAGAGCTGATGCTCACATGTGGAAGGAAGTCCAGCATAACTGCAAAGTTACCTCTTGATCTGCCTTCCAAAAAAACCTCTTTCAAAATGTACTTTGCTGAGCTGTTTATGCAAATTCTTGCAAGTTGGCTTGACAGCACTCCAGTCACCCATCAGCCACGCAAACCAGCGTTCCCTCAACCCCCCTGCACCGCCCGTGCTCGGCCGGGCAGGGGCTGCCCGGACAGAAGCCACAAGACCAACCCCCTTTCCACACTGCACACCTGCCACAAGGCCCTGCCCAGAATCCTCTCGCCAGATTTATCCCCGGAGTTGGTTTGGGTTCTAACTAAAGCGTGTGGCTCAGCATTCAGCCCCGCTGCAGGGTCCACGCCTTCCTTTCACCTGCCCACCCCAGGCCTTTAGCCTGGGCTATTTTTCCAGCTGTCCTTTCAGGCTGTGCCAGGAGAGGGTTTGCCTCTTGGTTTTCTTCCCCTTTGCAACCTTCAGCACACCCAAAGTTATAGACTGCGTGAAATGAGCACAAAAGGAAACATTTCCTGCACGTTTCCTGCACCTAAAGCTTGCAGCAGCCATGCTAGGGAGCCCCGTTACTTCTACAGAGGACAGAAGACTCATTTGTGATTTTATATGTTGTTTTGTTGGGGTTTTTTTCTGCACTAAAATACCTTTCTTGGAGTTTGGGAGAAGCAGAGAACTGAGGGATTTAACTCAGTACCTGTAGTTTGCATTTACCTAGTGATTTTCTGGAACCTCTTGCCAAATGTCTGGCCGCGTGCTCGTCCAGAAGGCAATAAAAAGCCTGCACCACACTTTCCCTGCAGAACTACTTAATGGGCTTAGGAGGTTTGTTCTCAATTTCATATTAACTACAAATAAGAAGGATACACAGTCTCAGTATTTGCTGTTCTTTCTTCTTTGAGCAAGCCACCAAGCCTTGGCCTGCCTTCCACCAGCAGACCCATCTCTCCCCTAGACCTCCTGTACCTCCTGTGGTCAGGTGTGCTTTGGGTTGTCCTGCTCCCCAGCTCCCTCTTCTCACCCGAAGCTCTGCCTCCCACCTGGTCAACAGGGCCAAAGAGCCCCAGCCAGACCTCTCCATTACACCAGTACAATTTGTCTGGCTCCTCACTCTACTGCCCTTACACACATGCTCTCCACCACTTCCACTCTCTTAGAAAGACAGGGAGGGAAAAAAAAAAAAGTCCTTTCCAAATGGGGTTCACAGATGTCTCCAGCCCTCCGGTCTCTAACAAAGACTTGAGGAAACTTGGCAGAGCCCAGGTATCATCACCTATAAATTATGGTCTGTGGACTAAGAACCATCCCAGACTGGAAGGCTTCCTCAAGTCATGTGCAGTTGCTGTGCTCACACTCATCTGCCTGACCAGGGGCCTGTCACAGAGAGTTCAGTGGGTCATGCTTCAGGTCAGCCAGCTCCTCCCTGCTCCATGGCGGTTTTCTAAGTTCCTGAGACATGTAAGTCGGGAAGGAAGGAGACTCTGCAGCAGGACAACCCTCGCTGCTCTGGTTGATGCTGGACTTGAACTAGTCACAAGTGCTTTGCAGACCTCTCTTCAGGCCAGCTCACCAAGAAGGGTTTCTCAACAGACCTATCCTCCTTGTGTAGGAAAACAAGCTCTTTCCATGATTTGCACCATCTACTCCTGCCCACAACCCAAAGCTCCCAACAGGAGCCAGCAATTGGTAAGTGTTATGATCAGAAATGTTACCCCACCAGCATCACTCTGTCACAGCTCCGTGGGACTGGGTTGGACATCTTCCCTGCACCGACACTTCTCAGGACCTGGATCAATTCACCCCAGAGTCCTCAGACCTCAGGCTGAAGGGAAAGGACAAGCTAAAAGGAAAGAGGATGCTTAATGGTGTTTTGGAGATCTGATGCTCAGGCATCTTCCTTACCCAAACCTGTTCTCCATATGCAGGGGTTCGCCGCGTTAGTCTGTTATGGTGGCCTTTGGACATGGCAAATGTAAAAGGATGTGAAGAAGCGCTACCTCGAGGTAAGGAAGGGAAGCAGGTCACTCTGCTCTAGTTGCAGATGTCCCTGCTCACTGCAAGGAGGTTGGACTAGAAGACCTTTAAAGGTCCCTTCCAACCCAAACCAATCTGTGATTCCCACCCACACAGTGAAAATCGCAGGGTTACCAAGACAAACTGGTTCATCCTCAGACATGAGGCTTTATCCAGGCATGTCAGGATTTTTTAAAGAAGGCAATTTATCACTAGAGACAGTGCTTAGTGGAAGAGTATTAAGCTATGTACAGAGGAAAATACGACAGTCTGCTCTAGAAAGCAGCCTGGCCCTTGGGAGTAAGGGCACTAATATGGGATTTCGATGCTTCCTCCTCAGCATGCTCCACGCTGCTATAAACAGGACAGTAACGTGTCACTTTGGGCCCAGATCCTCTCTTAATTACACCTGCTGCATGATACAGGGAATAAAGTGAAAAGGATGGAGAGGCAGCTAACAAATTACTTCCTTTACCACTCCAAGAACCACACATGAAGAGTGCTGAAAGACAAACCCGCGAGCTGAGATCCTGTGTCCGATCCACGGTTTGCACTGATCGACCCCCCACGGATCTGCAGTGAAACTTGGGACTTTTCTTTGGAAACCCTCATGGAGCAAACATCACCCGCACACGCTTCCTGCCCTCCAGTTCATCCCAGCCTGAGCGAGAAGTCAAACGAGCCGCTCTCAGGAGCACGGCAGTGCCCCTTCCATCTGCAACGTGGGTTTGTATTCCTTCCAAAAAAATAAGCATAAAGGAGGACAGACAGGCTTCCATCTGACTTTTATCAAAGCCTGGATGAAGGAAGACTTTCAACGCTGCCTTCCAAGCAGCCCTTTGTAAAGATGGGAGGATGGGTAAAAATAACTTGTAATTAGAGTCTAATGAATCAGCACCAGTTGTCTCGCCAACAGTGCATCAGCTCCCATGTGCTAGTTAATCGCTTGAGATTCTTTTCATCATGCAAGAGCAAAGTGCCGGCAAATTCATGCTCGCTCCCTCCCCCCACCCCAAAATGCTTTTCCTTACACTTGCAGTGCAGGTTCAAACTCCGTTTCACCCCGGACAGCAACAGGACATGACTTTACCAGACAAGGAAGTCCAAGAAACCAGCAAACTTGCACAGCTTTCGGGGCTGATGTACCTGGAAATACATGAAAGCAGCAGCAGCTCGCCCTGGTTTACCCATTTGTGGAGCTTTGTTGTGGCCAAGAATCAAGCTTTGTAAGCAAGGCCAAGCATTCTCTGTGGCACAGTGGGAATAAATTCAAACCACCCCAAAATTCCTTGGCAGTAAGCCCTGGACTTCACAGTGGTGTTAACTCAGAGCCTTTCCACAAAACGTTTCTCATCCCCACCCCTCCTTCCATCGTAGGCACACACGGTAGCCCCGTTGCGTTACGGGACGCGGTTCTGCAGGAAAGGCAAACGCAGCGGCGTGCTCCACAGCGAGGGGAACAGTGAACCACCCGGGCTCTGCTTTTGAACCTTCCGCTCAGCTCAGGAGAGCACTTCAACCTGGCAACGTGTCTGCCCGCTCCGGCGGCAGGGACCAGCACCGCTGCGCAGGAGAAGTGACAGGCAGATGAGATGCGTCTTCCGACAGATAAAGTATTGAGTGCTCCATGATACAGGAATAAAGTCCCTTTGCTGATGACTCCAGAGCAAATTTGCAAAGTTTGCAAGGAAAAAAAGATTTCTGTTTTTGTTCTGACTGCATATTCCTCTGGAGATAAGAAAATGAAAGTGGATTTTTTTTCTTTCCTCCTTCTTGCATCTTAATAAAATTTCTATTAAAGACCATTTCTAAATCTTAAGTTTAGTTTGTGGTTTTAACTAGGCCAGAGGAGAAAACCGATTTTCAATTTAGGGCACAATCTAAAGGAAAATGAAGTGCAGGTTCAGTTAAGAAAGAGTTGTCCAAAATGTAGTTTGCTTGACTTCTATTTCACTTTGTAAACATAAAGGATATCAAACAATCAGAAGCTGCTTTTGTCCAAGGTGTGTGTGAAGCTGCTGAGATCTGGACTGAGTGTTTTCAATCCAAAGGGCAAGTCCACATTGAAGACCAAAGAAACTTTTCTGCTCTCTCTCTTTTTATCATCTTTCCAACTCAAGTGTTAGCAACAAAATACAAACAAAACATTTTCAGATTTAGTCAGGTTGAGCAAAAGTTTTGTCTTATTTTATTCATTTTTCCCTTTTCCTACCCTCTAGATCATCTGACAAGGGAAAATAGCGCAAATAATTCCTGTAATTCCCCTGCAAAAATACACAGCTCAAGAAGGGCTCACCTGTCTTTTGGAGAGAAGACTGGGTCAGGCGCGCACCCTGACCACGCGCCCGCCGCCGTCACTCACACCTCGACCGGCCCCAACGCTGCCGCACTCCCCTTTCCTTTCGCACAACTCCAGTAACTTGAGGTTCACCCGTAAGAAGAGGTTCCTGCCAGGACCACAGCCCAAACTCCTGTTCTTACTTGATTCCAACTCCCTCACGTCAGGCCTAAGGTGCAGGGGAGCTCACTGCCAGTGACATGCCTTTGGATACCCTGTGACACTGCCAGCGGGCTTAGGGAGCTGAGATCCCAAGGGATTTTATGAAGGATACTGAAACACCTCATCCCATGGCACAGGGCAGAAAGCTGCCTTGACAGCACTGAGAAGGGTTTCCTGGTGCCCCACGGACCATGGTGGAAATCTAGGGGTTTGGTGGGTTTCATTGCCACTGTCAGAACTCAAGTGAGAATCAGGATGATGGATTTTCTGTATTGTACTGAACTCTCCTGAGCTCCAGCATCATTTTCTGAAGACAGTAACTCCTATACCAAATCAAGGTCTGAGATAACAGCTGCCTACTACAGCACAGTACTCAATGTACTCTGCCTGGACACACAACATCCGCACCGATCTCTTTTGGTATTGTTTTCTGGTCTGATTGGTTAAGGTATGCAAAAGAGGACCCGCAGATGCTTTATATATGCATTAACCATTAAGGTTATTGCTACAAAGCATGAGGTCAAAAGAAGGAAGCATAAAATAAGCATTCAGGTTGGTTTCCCAGTTTCAAGCTTGTTATTTTTGGCTAAATTCCTCGTCTGTCTTTTACAGTGAAGACCGGGGTCATTAGATGACATCCCAATGGAGCAAAGCGCTTTCCTTTTCTCTTCTCTCTCTTTTGATCCTCCTTTGTTCTGCTGCAAGAAGGCCATGAGCTATTTCCATGGTAGAGAAGAAGGTAGATTCAATACAGTGCTGCCTTTTATTCTGCAAAAACAGCACCGGTGGTAGGTAAAGGAGCAAGAAATGTCAGAAGCTGCTGTAAGAAGGACAAGAGCAAAGCCAACTATGGCCATGGGAGACTGGGCTACAGCACTGAGGCTGCGAGGTGGAGAGCTCTACCTCAAAGGATCCAGACAAGACCTAGGAAGAAATCATGTCAGGTTTTGTTGAGTTTTAAGCCAGATTTGAACTCTACCACATTCTCCCCCAAAGAGCTTGAGCACAACCTCCAGAACAAGCAACACATCTGGTGGGCTCTGCTGTCTTCTGCAATGGCATCTGCTCTGGAACTGTAGCCCTCAAGGTTAGAAACAAGGCTGCCAACCTCCATCTGTGCAAAGGGCACCTATACATTATGCCTGCTGGCACAGGACAAGTTTCTGTACGCACATCTGGATGACCGAGGCGCAAGGTATAGGGAGAGATTTACTTGCTTGGACTGTTTTACCCCCCTCACAGGAGGAAAGGTGTGGTACCTTCTCAAAGCACATGCAAATGGTTATTAAACTTCCAGTAGTTAAGCACACATGGTAGTAAAGAAATAAATGCGTATGTATTTATTAACTGTGTTTACTAACTTCACACCCATTTCTTAGAATCTCAGAAATTTCCAAGCCGTTCATCTTTATCAAACAGGCTGCAATATCCAGGGCTAGAAGTGGCCCAAGAGAAAAAAACCCAAAGCAGGTGAACTGCCAGAATGTCTGGGACTCACAGATAGAAAACCACCTCTTCTCAACCCCTCAGCTAAATGTGCTCTGCTCTCTCTCCTTGCACTTGAGCTCTGCAATTTGCAATGACAGCACAGGCAGCATTTAACCCAAGGTCAGACAAGAACATCATGGTCTGAAGACTCGCATGACCAATCAAGCCCTTGACTCTGGAAGTAACTGAAAGACCAACAGGCTAAAAATCCAGACTTAGGATTTGATGTATGGAACCTGAGGCCGAACAAAAGCAGCTGTTGGGAAATCTTGAGAAAAACAGAAAATAAGAGTATGCAGTGGTGAGCCCATTTTCGGGCCAAGTTGTGACATCACGTCTCACAGGTCTCCTCATGGAATAAGATGTTTCTTTCCTGGACTAACAGTAAGGAATAATAGCCCTAAGAAGAGAATTAATAATGTGGGAAAGTACTTGTAATGCCCACATCATCCCACCACGCGGGGTCTGTGCCTGTCCAAGTGCAGCTCCGTGAGTCGAAGGACACAGTGATGGGGGTGTTGGAGCACTAAACAGTACAGATTTAAAACAAGACAGAGAAAGCAGATGGGATCTGGTCTCAAAGGAGTTCAGATCAAGGGTAGCTTCCCTCCAGGCCCTCCCCTGAAAAACGTGGAAAGCAAAGCAGATGCGGACAGGACACCCACCCTAGGAAGAGGAGATTCAGCCCAGCAGGCAAGAAAGGCGGGGGGATGGGAAGTGGGGGTGGGATGTCTGAAAGCAGAGAAAGAAGTACAGACAGGTAAACCTCTTTGTGTTACTTGCACTGCCTTGCAAATACTTTGTGCCTTTAGGAAATTAGTAGATCTTGTTTGACTCGAGAGCCACTTTCCCTAGTCCCTGTCCCAGGGTCTGGCAGGACCCAGCCCCACTTGCATGTGCCGAATCCATCCCCAGCTGCCCCGGGAGCTGTAACCCTGCTAGCAGCAGCGTAAGAGCAGAGGGCTGGAGAAATGCCACCCTGCAGGCAGTAAAGACTTGGCATCTGGCAGGGACCACCTGGAAAAGCCCAGGGAGAGAGCGCAGGCACAGCAAGACACAGGAGGATGAGGGTGAATCACAGATCCAACACAGATTTTATCATTTCCTGGAGTATACCCACGAGTTCAGGATTTTTGCAGTGTTCATGGATATAACAGAAAGCGAAACCAGAGGAAAGCACATGATGATCAGAACAGCAGCAGCGTCCTCTATACATTTAGTGAAGTAACATAAAGCCAAGATCCTGCTTCCTTCAAGAGTTTTGACAAGGCCTCAGTCGCCATTAAGATATTGATGCAGCATTATTTTCTCTCTTAAGCCCCCTAATTTGCTCTCAATTCATTGTTCGTGGGATTAAGGCCATTTTTTTTAATGAAAACACAAGAAAAGCTCAGTGACAGGAGGATGAAGGAAGTCTGTGCTATTCACCAGCCACCCAGCCACCCACATGCTATCTTAATTCATCAGCAGACAAAGCCAGCTCTTTGTCTTTGCAGCTCCCTCTATGCCATTCATTCACGGTGAGATATCGCTCCCAGTAATCAGAGCTGCCTATACAGGGGGGAAAAAAGGGGAAAAAAAAATAAAAGAAAGGAAAAAAAAAAAAGAGACAAAACCCATCTAATCAGGCCTTAGACTTAGCCCCATTGTCACCAAGACAGCTCCCTTTTTAAAAACAATGTATATATAGCAATAGATCTCAATTAAGCCCCCTTGCCATGCAAAGTTAGACGGTCGCTTATGTAACGGGCGGGTGACATGAGTATTTTTCTTCATTTACAAGACTTTTTGCCACTAATAACAAATCCGCTGAGCATCGGGGGAAAAGAATCATTCCCTAAGAATTACGAAGGAAGGATGCCCATAGTTTAAGGTTGCTTTAACCTTTGGATCTTCAAATAACTTTGCTTTTCTGTGCTTAATGAACTACATGTGTGATTTGCAACTCTTAAGGGGTTAATCTCCAACCATTGTTTTAATTGGATCAACAATTGGCCTTCTGCCACTTCCTTTGGAAGATTATTTCCACGATCGAAGAGAAATCAGCGCCAGAAATTATTTTCCTGAGAATCCGTGCCAGAGGAAACACTATGGGAATAGATAACGACCCAAGTTTCACAAGGATCAAATATTGCAATTATTATCACCCTCAGCCAGAGCCAGGACAGCTCCGACCGCATGTGGTCACGCTTCCCAAACAGCAACACCTTGGGAATGGGAAGCTAATGGAAAAACTTACTAACGATCCTAAAGTGAAGAAAAAGGAAAAGGAAAAAAGCAAAACCTAATTCTATTTCGTGCCGTTCTGCTCAGCAGCAGTACGAGCAAGGGCCAAATCCAGACCTCGAGGTATTTGCTTTGTGAACGTGACTGCAAATGGCTGAGCAGCTGAGACATCTCTTCTGCCTTCTCCTCAAAAGTGGCCATTATCATTTATTGAATCAGAGAAGGGCTGAGGCTGGAGGGGACATCAGAGATCATCTCATCCAACCTCTCCACCATGGACAGGGATGGCTCTCAACTAGACCAGGTTGCTCAAGGCTTCATCCAACCTGGCCTTGAACACCTCCAGGGAGGGGCATCCACAGCCCCCCTGGGCAACCTATTCCAGAGTCTCACCACCCTCGGAGTGAAGAACTTTTTCCTAAGATCCAATCTAAACCTATTTTCCCTCCGTTTAAAACCATTTCCCCTTGTCCTATCACTGGACACTCGTGAAGAGTCTCCTCCAGCCTTCCTGTAGGATCCCTTCAGGTACTGGAAGGGAGTTATAAGGTCCTCCTGGAGTCTTCTCTTCTCCAGGCTGAACAATCCCAGCTCCCTCAGCCTCTCCTTGTAGCAGAGGTGCTCCAGCCCCTGGATCACCTTTGTGGCCTCCTCTGTTCCAACAGATCTATGTGCATCTTATGGTGGGGATGCCAGAATTGGGTGCAGTATTTGAGGTGGAGTTCATTACTCCCTGTGAATCAGCCCAAATCTACACCAAACCAGTAAGTAAAGCACTTTCCACACTCTTCTTTTTGCTAGCACTTTGTAAACAACAACAAAAATCCCATCAGAATAAAACCTCTTGTGTAACTTTAACTGCAAGAGAAGTGACGCTCCTTCAGAGCAAGGAAATCAAGTTCTCAGATGCCTGCAGGCGTAGCCCCAGCACCACATGCTTGTGCAACTTCCCCAGTGCCTCCGTATGGCTGCACACGTGCCGTGTTTCACAGCCAGCTCACCTGCTGGTGCCAGCAACTTTTCTCAGAAAAACACATTCTTTTGGCTAAATTTTCTTGACCTTAGGTTTAGCCCGGAGGCGTGGGGAAGGGAGATGCTCTCGGCAAGCAAAATGCCTTGGAGACATGTTTTTGCAGGAATGTTGTTGAAGTGCTCACCATACAGAAATCATTATTTAGTTTCTGATTGATCATGTGCATTGTGCTCTTCCAGTGGCCATCTCTGCGAACTGGCCTATGAAGACAGACACACAGATATGTGCATACAAAGCACGTCTAGCATTTCACTTTGCACTGGGAATGCTTGTTCAACATGAGTCCCATCACACCAGGGATGGTTCACCAGTGGGAGCAGTGAGATACAAAATGTGCTGTACATCTTCTAATGCTGATACACGTATAAAAGTGGACAACTCCTGGCACTGTGCAAGTGGCTCTATTACATTTCATACTTGTACTGGGAAAGTACAAGGGAGTTCTCCTCCCTCTCTACTCTGCCCTAGTGAGGCCCCATCTGGAGTATTGGGTCCATTGCTGGGCTTCCCTGGTCAAGGAACTAATGGAGAGACTCCAGCACAGGCTGTGAAGATGCTGAGGGGCTGGAGCATCTCTGTGGCCAGGCCAGGCTGAGAGCCCTGGGGCTGTGCAGCTGGAGAAGAGC
>JANIJG010007115.1:0-11960 GCA_024611175.1 Megaceryle torquata
CCAGTGTAATGCATGTATGATTTCTCTTAGGAAAAAAAAAAAAAAAAAAAAAAAAAAGCTTTCTGGATCCATTTATTTTACCTTTCATTTTCTCAGCAGTATCTGATGAATGGCCATGAAAAGTGTTTTTCCAGAGCAAAATATCCTTTCTTATTTTTGGCTGAAATAAAAACAAATCAAGGAAAATAAACAGAACACAGCACATTGTCTTGGTCTATAAAATGTTCTGGATAGACAGGTATAGCTTTATTGAATAGAAGTAATGGAGCATAACCTACTCTTACTGTAGTGTTTCTGAATATGGTAAGTGCCCTCCAAGTCATAAAATGTGAGCTGTCATGTGGCTTTGTAGCACCCTTTTGTTTCTGTACAGATTGCTATGCTGTTTGGCTTGAGGAAACTAAAAGCCCTTTCCAGTTTCTTGTAACTGAAATCCTTTTAGTTTCCTAAACACACCTCATCACCATTCATTTAAAAGAATCTGCCTTTAATTTCTTTGTTTATTGTATTTCAAGATGCTAAATTTGTTGTTGCAGAAGTGTCCTGATTTTGTTTGTGCTCATTGGCTGTGGTATCTCACCAATCAAATCCAAACACAAATACGGATGTGTAACTGACAGAAAGCAAACTTAAGTATTTTATTCCCTACAATTTGATGGGAAATGCCATATTTAAGACATAGAACATGTTTTAGGTGTATCCATTTTTTGAGTCAAAGTTTGAATTAAATAACTGTGAATATTGTTTATAGTGTGTGAAACCACTTCCCTTTGTGACTAGTACTTTAAACAAAGACTATAGCAGAAATAATACATAATGTCACTATGTCACGAGGCTGAAGAAATGCTAAAGTGCCTTCATTGTAGGACAGTTTGTCAGCCAGAATCAATTATAATGACTATATTGATTTAAGCTAACTGCCTATGAAATTTCAAAAGATTACAACTTTAATTGATATTGAATTGCTTTGGCTTGATTGATTTCCATGTCCCTGATTTAAGTAGGTACTTATTGATTGCTCAAGTCTGTAGTGATGTTCAGAGCTGTGAGGGGAAGAGGAGAGCAGAAGAGGTTGCATAATGTTGCCAATCAGGATTGAGTTTAGGAAAGGGGGATGATAGGGATAGGGAGGGGAAGAAGTTATCTGTGTTGTTATGTGAATGTTTAGGGTAGAAAATAGATGTGATAAGAAAACAGGAAAATATATATTGCTTGGAGGCAGGTCTGAGTTGCAAAGTCACCGTCCCCAGACATATTTAGAAGATATGTGGATGTGGTGCTGAGGCACATGGTTTAGTAGTGATCCATCAGTGCTGGGTTAACAGTTGGATTTTACAATTTTAAAGGCCTCTTCCAACCAGAATGATCCTGTGAAGCCTTATAGAAATGCATGTTGCTGTGTTAATGGAGCGAGGAAAAGAAATGGAGAAAGTGTAGCTTTAGACAGGGCTGAGCTGGGATGGAGAGGGATTATTATGCCTGCAAGGAATAGCAGTATGGCTCCATCTGATTTGGTTCATCCACTCATTAGGATAAGATCTTGATTTTCCTATTAAGGGTGTGGCAATGATGACTGGGCTTTTGGATGGGGAGCTTACTTAGTGTAGCCCAGGCACTTGCACAACTGGCATTGATTGTTACCCCACTGCCTTTGCTCATATTCCTCCTCCCACCTTCATCTAGATATGAGAACTTCCATATGCCAGTGTCACTTCCAGTCACAGAGGTATTTTCAAGGTCTGTGAATTCTGACTCTTACCTTCTAATGATCTGTCATTCTAATAAACAGGCTTGGGCCACTCTTAGTGCCACATGTGGGGCAGCAAGGATAGGGGTCTGCCTGGTCTGTTGTAATCTTGCTGCACTGTGATTGCCTTGTTTTCCTGCTTCTGAGTTATGTGCTGGCATTTCAGTACTGCTGCACTGTGTGATGAATCCTAAACCTTTTTCCAAGGAGAGCTTGAATCCTTTCTACATTGATTTCTGTGAGGAACCTGCATATATGAACGAATCGATAATCAATTAATGAAAATGTGAAGAGCAAAACCAATCTGTATGTTGTTATTGAAAAGGCACTACTGGATCAGAACTCTAGAGCATGTTAAGTATTTGCTGAGCTGTTGTGAGTCTGATTTATTGATTTGTTTTCATCCTTATGTTATGCTGATTCCATAATTCTGTTAAATAGATGAGTGCTAAGAATACATATATCTAACATTAAGAATCAGGGTCTTGATGTACTGGACTAGTTTATCAAAGCAAATATTTTGATATCAGTAATATGAGATACCTGCTGCTTTAAAAGCAGGCTGTGCTCATCCGTGAAAATTTTCTTCTGACCTCTATGCAATTATAGTATTCTGTGAAGCATGCAACATAAATATCAATGCTGTTAATAGCCATAAATAATTCCTCCTCCTGAAAATTTCTATCTGATCCATGTTGTTGACTTACAGATGAGGTTGCTAAGTATTGTCCCTAATGAAATTAACTGTTACAGTCATGACTAGAAACTCTAAGGAAATGGAAAGCTAAGACAGCATAAAGAATTAACAACCATAGCAATCAACTAAGACATGGTGGTGCTGCGTAAAATAAAAATACAAAGATAACATTCTCCAGCGACCTATCACAAAAGCCTTAACTCTTCATAAAGATAAATAACTACTAGGTAGAGCTGTACAAATAACACCAAGGGTTTGTGAGGGGAGATGAGAGAGAACACCATTTGGGTTATTTCAAAGCTAGTTTGATGTCTTTTGTGTGGTCCATATCAACACAGAGGCTAAAACAAAGGTAGGATGTTTCCAGTTGAATAAATCTAATTTCTTTTTATGAAAAGGGGTGAAGTAGGAGTGGGCTTCTGACTCTATTCAGAGAGTATTACAACTATATGCACGTCAGAAAAACTGGAAACTGATGAGAGTTGCACCCTTAATCTAGAGAGTGATGAGGTACTTCAGTGTGGAGATGGCTAAGATGTTACTATAGTGCAGATTTTGGAATTATAATACTAATTGGTTAGGTGAATAGTGAAGATGTTGCCTAAGAAACATAGTTCAATTTGGAGAAGTAAATCCTTGGGATATTTGTTCTTGTAACAACATCTCGTGACATGAATGTGGAAAGGAATCTGGGATGGTGTAAACCAGGTTACAGTTTGGTCCTTGTAAAATGTGGCCTGGGATGAGGTACAGCTGATTTCTTCAACTAAATTCTTAAGGGCCTCTGCAATGTAATTGTGAAAAGTATGTTTTCTTACATCTGCTAGAGGGCACTGTGTTGCTAGAAAGGGATATGTTGAGGCATAAGGATGTTAGTCCGTGGCGAAAAGCAGTCCTTTATATATTTCATTAGAATGGAATTGCCAATCTGTGAAAGGTAGCTACATTATCTACATATGACTATTCCCTTTCTGAATATTTCCCAGTTTCGAATCTTACAGTGGGTTAACTTGGACAATAAGCAGAAATGCATCAAAGCCTGATTTTAAGTGAATTTTGTACTGATTTTTTTTCCCCCCAATACTTTTGGCTATGTATAAATAATCCAAATTCAGGAGTGCTGGGTTACTTAAGCAAATCCTAAGTTTGATGGTAAACTTCACTAAAGTGGGACTAATGCTGTATATGAGCTCATGTTAAACTGAGCAAGTAAATTAGCCAAAAATAAGGAAAGTATAATTCTGAAAAAGCTATGATACTATGTATCAGCACTTCTTAAAACATTTCAACTTTTAAATTAAATTTTCAAGTAAAACTAAAAACAGAACAAAGACAATTTCTTACAGCAGGAAATAGTTACAGGTTGAAACCTAATTTATCTTGATTGAGGCACAAGGCAAAACCTGTTATTTACAGTTCTGTTGAGAGTAGCAGAACCTACCTTAGCAGTTCAGAGAAACGGGGGGGGGGCGGAATATCCCTTCTCACTATCAGACAGGGCCTTCACTGAGTCTGAAATTTAAGACTAACAAATTGATGCCATCTTCTGCCTATAAAACTGGGAAGTTGTCAGAGACCAGACTGACTGCCTACTGGATGGTTACAGGAGAGGGGAGAGGATTTTTAAGCCGTGGTGGGGGAAGAAGTATATGATACTGTTCAAGTGCAGACTGTTGTCACTGAGACTTTTTGGTAATGGATGATGTGGTACGATCAGACCTGTCCTTCACTGATAGAAGTGTTTAGTGTGTAAGAGTCCTGATTTTGTGTTTCTTTCCAAAACAGAATGTTATGGCCTGACTGCCAGGTCATGGGGACAGTCCAAGTAGATTTTATCACAGATCTGACCTCAGTCCCTAATCTAGCTCTCCTTCTATTGCAGTTCAATAGAAGAGAAGAAAGAGGATCAAGTTTAATATTGCTATTGTGGTTTTTATTATATCTATATTTAATATTTTTTTATTCCTTGACCACCACCTCTATTTTCCTTTCTTTAATATATGTTGTCAGTTCCATCACTCTGTGGTGAGGTACTAGGCACAGAAACCAGAGTCAGGTAGTAGCATCAAGTCCACATGTCTGAACCTAAAAGAGGCAAAACAGTACTTTGACAGTACTCTGAGAGGCACAGGGTTGCCCTTTATTGTGACAGGCTGAATTACCTGTGGTGTATCAGGGATGCCTGAATAAGAAGATTGCCTGTTTTCTAGCTGCAGCATTTCACAGTGTTAATGTAAGACAAAAATTATGTAGACTTAACTGGTACTGGCCTGTAAACTGTAGTTGTATTTCAAGTGGGCAATTTTAAATTGTGCTTTAATTAGTTGAATGTAGAAAATGGGAAGGAACAGGATCGTGTTAACACTAATGAAGGAAAATGGTGTGACATACTAAATAACTGTTATTATTATGATGTTATTAAGATATTTCTCAAATCCAAAGGACGTAGATGTGGTAAAGACTCATGAGGTCAACTACCCAATCCATTCCAGGGGACTGGCTTGCTGCCTGAAAAATGTAATCATTATCTGCTACTCCAGACTAGCTTTAAATGCCCCCAATCTTCAGTACTTTTACTGAAGGCAAGTAGGGGGTGAAGAGGAAGGAAAGGACAATAGACTTCTTCATGTGAAGCCTTTCCTGAGGTCTACATGATTTTTTTCTCATTTTGTCTTTTTTTTTTAATTTCCATTGTGTTTTTCTGCTTCAATGTCAGAAATCCCCGAAGAGTGAGGTGACTTTAATCATTCTGGATAGCTACATTATCTACATGTGACTATTCTCTTTTTGAATTTTTTTCAGTTTTGAATCTTCCTTTTTTTTTTTCCTTCCCTGTGCAACTGGTTTACTGACTCCCCAGTAGTAGTGTTGAGAGTGAGAATATTTTCTTATACTCTCTCATTTCTTCTTTTCTGTCCCACTCCACCACACTTGCATCATCCTCACTGGGTAAATCTTCCTTTAAGAGAGAGCAATATCATTATTCCCATGTAGAGCTTGAAGGCAGTAATGACTTGCCACAAAGAAAGGTAGTACAAGTGGTGGAACCTTGGTGAAGGTACTGTGTCACTTAGAAGGTTGCTGGAGTGAGCAGTACTAAAAGGTTGATGTTTGTGTCTTGTGTTTGACTATCATGAACTTGTAGGTACTTGTATTTCAGGATGTACATTCTTGAAGAGGAGGCGTCCATGGTGGCGTAATGGTCTGTCTATGTCTGAGAAGAAAGTATGGGACAGTAATTTTGCCTCTCTGGGTGTTCTTATCCTATTTCTTTGTTTCATTTACTTTGTAATTGCTTTTTCAGCCCGGTCAAAGAGTTTGGTGATGGGTGAACAGATTGGGCCTCCCTCCAGACCTTCTTCTCCAAACCCTCAGGAACGTGTGCTGAAGTGTGGCTGGCTGAAGAAACAAAGGAGCATTATGAAGAATTGGCAGCAGCGGTGGTTTGTGCTGCGTGGGGACCAGCTTTTCTATTATAAAGATGAAGAGGAAACTAAACCTCAGGTACGTCTGAGAACTATAGGGCGTATAGGCTGTGATTTCTATGTGAGTTGCAGTCACTGCTTTGACTGACAGCTCATTTTGGTTGCTCTCTATCCTAACTAAAACCATACACACTTAAAGCAAAGAGGTATTGCAGGGAGATGTAGCTACTACCCAGGCAAATAGCAAAGCTTGGGAGAAGGTTAGAAGGTGTTTATTTACCTGCTAGGGCATGCTGACCTCCAAATCTTAATATGGTTACCTATGAGACTGCAGTTTGACAGGAAGAGCAATGCAATTCCAGATTACTGAGGCAGGAGTGGAAAAACCTTGCTTAGTCAGCTGAGACTCATTATCTCCCAAAGAATCCATTCTTAGGTAGAGAAGTGAGCCAGCTGCTTAGGGCTACCTCGTGTGGATAGAGTATATAGGTTTTGTTACAAGCCAGCATGCAGGATTTGAGAATGGGCTGTAATGCGTGCTAAAGCATGTTTTATATCCACCTGGGAGTTACTGCTTTGCTATGCAAATTTTGAGGAGAGAGAATTTTCACAAGGCTTTTGCTGTCTATGTCTGGCAGGAGGAGTCTGTGTCCGACAGTGAAAACTAATTTAGTAGACTGGGGAACAATGCAACCATCTACAATGGGGAAAAAAAGAAAACTGTCTGATATTTGCCTTTATCAAAATTTACAGACTTTATGGAACCTGAATAAAAGAGAAGAACACTTTTCCTGGTGGAAACCACTAGTTAAGTCCTGCTGTGAAGTATGTATTGGACAGTGCCATAGAGCTATCACAAAGCAGACTGTGGAAAGAAAACAGGAAGGGGGTAGGATCAGAATGTTTAGGAGCTAGCAGAGCAAGAGGTCAGCTAGTGGCTAGATAATTTAATAACAACCACTAAATGGTAATTTAATAAACTGAACCACAGCAGGGCTACTTAAAATGGTAAGTTTAGATCAGATCTATCAGTTTGTCCATGGGACAACAAATGTGTGCAAGAAAGCTTTCCAAAGTAAATTTATTCTTGCAAAAGACTTAGGAGATTCTAGTTAACTATGTGCCAGGTAGCTGTAAGGCAGTTTGCTGGTGATAGAGGGTAATTAACAGACAGTCACCATGCAACATTCCCATGGGCACATAACATGTTTAATTTGCAACTTTTGGTAGTGAATATTTTAAACAGTTTTTAATAAAGTAAGTATTGCACAAGTATGACTATCAAGCCAAGTACTAATTAATGGAATATTTTACTAACATCTTGATCCTTCATGTGCCTTTTGTGAATGCGTTGCTGGTCTAGCACCAATTTCTTACAATTAAATGTATTTCTCTAAAACAAGTTATAGCGAGAGGACAGTGTTCCTGCACGTAGTGTGAATGCACAGCTAAGGATATTGCAATTGTCAGTCTAGACTCAGCACTAAATTCAGGATGATTTTATACTTCTCTCACCCTTCTATATCTACAGCACTTAGTGGGAGTGTGAATTGTTCTACAGGATGGGATACGGCTTACAGCTGAGATGCAGAATTTCTTATTTCAGTTCTTCAGTGTGCCTGTAAAATAGTCTTGCAGCACTTGAGCGAAGGGCTTTCCTAGTTGATGCAGTATATTTCATCTCATCATTGTTTTGACTGTCAGGTCTCTAACTAGAGTCATTGAACAAAGGGAACATAATTGAATGAGCTAGACAACGTCCCTGTGCTGCTGCCTCCCGATGAGTCAGTACAAGCATTACAGAGTGACAGCCTGTGCAGTATCTTCACTATTCACACACTCGCAATAGCCTATTATAAAACTGCCCAATACAGTTGTGGGCTTAACTGTTTCACATAAATTTCCTTATAGAGTGAGAATGGAAATAAATTTTCCCCTGTGAGCCTGGCACATCTGTAGTAGATGCATGAGCCTGTTGTCTTGCACTTACTGAATCAGGGATTTGATCCATCATTATGGATAGCCTGCTGTGTAAAGGCCAGAGAGACTCGAATTCAGTGACTTAACCTGTTATTGCTCAGGGC
This sequence comes from Megaceryle torquata, assembly GCA_024611175.1. Classification (NCBI taxonomy): domain Eukaryota; kingdom Metazoa; phylum Chordata; class Aves; order Coraciiformes; family Cerylidae; genus Megaceryle; species Megaceryle torquata. Next base: position 7,954 of record JANIJG010007115.1, read on the forward strand.
TCTGCAAGCAACAGCTGTTTTGTGCTTTTCAGACATGCACCTTAACTTTCTATACAATGTATGGGGAGACCTGGGCACTTCTGAACTATATAAGTGAATGTGATGAGGAGCTGCCTCAAATAGTTGTGATGGAAAGAGATTCTTTAACCCAGTCCCTTTTTGCTGTACGTTTATTACAGAGGGAAGCCCTTTCATGTAGGACTGTGTGCTGACTATTCTTAAACAGTTGCAAATTAGATTCACATCTGACTTCAGCTAGGACTTTATGCATCCCACAAGTGAGATGTACTTTTGGAATCTGTAGATAGCTATTGCTTGGGATTCTCTGGAATGGACAATGGTACAGGCATGCCCAGACAGCTTAGGAAGACAGCTATGATTCTGGGAAATCTTTGTTGTAGGCCGTGTAGATATTTTCATCAGTTGATATTAATCCCTAGTTTCCTTCAGCTCTAAAGATACTCATGCTTCTTTTCAAGCTTTATGGTTTAAATGTTAAGCATGGATTGCAAACATGTGTGCAAAAACTAAATCTATAGCTTCACTGAAATTCCTATTGATCTTCTGCCTACTTGATTATTTATATGTATTTTGAAAGAGCTTCAAATTCTTATATTTTATCTGACAAAGTCAAGTGAGATTTATGCCGTAACATTTCAAAAGAGAAACCTTAAACAGTGTCTTTCTGTTTATGGATGTTACATTGCCTATTTTTTATGAAAAAAATGTGTTTCCAGGGCTTTAGAGGAAAAGTAGATATTCTTCCTTTGAAAATAATGCTGAAAAGGTAGAGCTGAAATCTAATGACAGGGGAATGGCATAGGCTTACTGGAGTAAAAAGGAGTAATTCTGTGGTCTTAGTGGATCAAGTGTTGTTGAAGGTGTATCTATTTGTGTGCCATACGACATAGCTGCAGTTGCATATTCTGATCCATCAGACTCACTTCTGTGCCAGAGGTAAACTCGCAGCCATTGCTGTTGTTAGCTGCCCCATGAGGAAAGGGGGGAAGGGAGGATTGACCTGCAAGAGCTTTTGATGCCTCTAGTAATTCTGTCAATATATGTGTGGGGTTTTAAAGCAGCTGTGGGTTTATTTCTATTCCCAGGGTAGGAGGTAGCATGCACCTCCCCAATTTCCAGGGGAGCAAAAGCCACTCTGCAGCTAATTCATTAACGATTCTTTCAATATTGACTTGATATGATAAAAGGCTTTAGTGCATCTGCACTGGGCTTGAATTTTGCACTCTAGAAAACAGAAGAATGTTCTAGAATGTGTTCTGGCCACTGGACTATTTTGTAAATGATACTTTCTGTACCATTCTGCAATCATATGTAATTCATTTGCAGTTTTGTTTTGTTGCCTTTCCAGTGTTTTCTTGTTACCTTTGGAATGCCTTCAGCGTGTCTTCTAATATTAGAGAACCTTAAAGTCAAAATGTAGGACAACAGAATTGTGAGGGAAGGATTCTAAAAGTTTATCCTGTTCTGTTGACTTGTTGTTTTTCCTTCATCTTAAAACTCACAATTCTAAACATATGACTCAATATGAACTTTGCTAAGTACCCTCCTACATTGTCCTTCTACAATCTTATCTTTTCACTAGGTAGGAGACAGGAACTGTGCCCTGAGACTGTTTTGTAGCACTACCTAGAGACCCTACTAGAGGTTTTAGAGATGACTCCACTCTATTCAGTGAACTGAGATAGCAACAATAAGATCTCTACTTAACAGCATTTATAATAGGACACCCAAAAGGGGAAGTGAGAGTAACAGGGCAGTTGTTATGTAAAATGAAGGGGCGGTCATAAGACACAAACTTGGTAAATGTTTTTATTCATTACACTGCATACCTGGAGAATTCTCATTAAAGTTGGTAATGGGAATTAACTAGCTGTTAGGTAATACCTAGGAACAGTGGGGCATTTTGACATCTGTTCCTTTTCTCTGAGGGGTCTGCATGAGCCTGCACATTTCTGGCCTCTTGGACTATCCACAATTTTTCTGAGCATGTCTTGTCAATAAAATCCACCTAATGGCTGTCTATTTTCTCTTTCTAATCTAGGGTGTACTTTGCAAGGTGAAAGAGAAAATCTGTACTTATATGTGTAACAGACTGGAATTTCATTCTTTTTTTTTTTTTTTTTTCCCAAAAAAAACCCCAAACTGTAGCAAAAAATGGACTGTTGGATAAATTCTAGTGAAATTTTACTCAAGAAGGAGTCAAGGGGACTTTTAAATAGGTGAAAATCTGAGAGTGTCAACAACACAGGAGAGATTAATATTAAGGTGTGAATTATTTTTCTCTTAATTTGCATTCACTTTTTCCTTTCTCTTGGAAAAGTATAAAGTAAGCAGAATGTCAATATTGCTTTGAGAAACTGGAAGAAATTAAACCCACAAAAAGTGCAGTAGATATCCTACTAATCTCTTCTACCCTTAAAATCTATGAAACAATCTGAATCTCACACAGATCCAGAAAAGTGGCTGTTTTATTTACAGTTTTCTCAAATATTGGTGAAGCTCGGGCATGCCAGATCCTTACACTTTTTTTCCAGTGGTCTAAGAACAGACCCTTTTCCTGTCACTTGGGGTAAAGAGGTGGTTGAATAACAGTAATTTTGCAAGTATCAGGATGTTAACTGATCATAGTAACTGAAGTGCATGGCCTTAAAATGATAGCAAGTCAAGTAACAACTTTTTCTTGAAAATGGGTTAGCTCAGTGCATCTGTGGTTAAGTACTGAATGTTGTTGATACAGTCTTTTTTTTTTTTACTCTCTTTTGTTCCTCCATATTTCCTAGTGGCAATAATTAAAATGATACTTTTAGAAAAAAAATGGCTCTTTTGAAGTTTCTACGGAGTGAGAGCAGGTAAGAAAATTGTATTCTCAACCTTCACTACTTCTCCAGGCAGTTTCCATCTTTAAGATATTCAGTGGTTGTTCTTCTCAACCACTGACACTAGCGTAGCTGTTGTAACATTCTTCCATCCTGAAGTGTGTAGTACCTCTCTAGTTATGTCTTTGGAAGCAATAGTCTTCATTCTTCTGCCTCTCAAATGCAACTTTATGATTCAAACTCTCTTAAGTAACAAAACAAAACACAAGAGAGCACAGCTTTTTACTTATACAACTCTTTTTCAAAGATCTTGAAGAACTTGAACTATTTTGATAGACTCAAGTTCCTTTTATGGAAGCAGCTGCAGTTACAGGGACACTGTCAATATCATACAAACGGAAGAATTGTGACACAGACAGCTTAGCTGTTAGATTGGCATAACACAGTGAACTGGTAGTTGGGTATGTCCCATGGCACAGTACCCACCTCGTGATCCAAAGTGACAGTTTCAGTTTGAGAATGAGTTTCTGGAAAGGATCATTTGCTGTGACTGCAGTGACAGGCTTGTCCTTTTAGCCCTTGAGGTTACAAAGAAGTCTGGAATAGGGCTGATGCAGGAATGTCTACTGGCATCCTGAGCCAGTAAGTCACCTTTTTCGTCTGTTATTGACACCACTATTATTGAGTGTCTGGATGATGAACAACAGAGTTAAGGGAACTCTTCTACAAGTTCATGCCTATGTATCTTTGGGAGAGTTCTTCATAAACACCTAGGAATGCTTCCCTTGTCATTTTGCTCTCTGTCGCTGGCCTGACACGTGATGATCTGAGCTGATTAAATTATTAGTTGAACCATAGGGTCTATCCTTAGCCTGAATTAAATATGAGGCATTTCAACTTCCCTTTCTTTCACTGAGACTAAGGCTAAATTTGCCTATGGGTTAGCTTGGGCTATTTGATCTTTAGAATTCAGAACTGGAGATAATTTGTTGGTGTAAAGGTGGTGTAGAAATTTCACTCCATGTTCAGCTAAAATCAATATGTTCATGTAGATAGTTCATCATCCTTGGCCTGGGATTCAGAAATGTATATCTGAGGGCAGATTTGAGCCCTACTATTCCCCTGCTCCCATCTAGTAGGCAGAAGAGTGAATAAGATGCTGATAAAGGT
>JANIJG010007117.1:0-36472 GCA_024611175.1 Megaceryle torquata
GGGGCTCTGAGCACCCTGCTCTGGTTGCAGATGGCCCTGCTCCCTGCAGGGGGTTGCACCAGATGAGCTTGGAAGGTGCCCCCCCCCAACCCAAACCAGACTATGATTCTGTGAAACCCAAGTGCCCTGCCCTGCCTGTCGGACCCCACAACTCTGTCCGTGTCCCCCAGGTGCCGGACGCCATCCTGAAGTGCCAGCGCGCAGGGATCACTGTCCGGATGGTGACAGGGGACAACATCAACACTGCCCGCGCCATTGCCACCAAGTGTGGCATCCTGCTGCCAGGGGAAGACTTCTTGTGCCTGGAGGGGAAGGAATTCAACCGGCTCATCCGCAACGAGAAGGGAGAGGTGGGAGAGCAGCCCCGGGTCCTGCTCTGCAGCGGGTGTGGGTGGCCCGTCCGCCAGCCCCAGCAGCGTGAGGTGCTGCATCCCACTGGGTTTTCCTCCTCTCCTCGGATAAAGGCAGCTGGTCCCTCCCCTTGCCAGGATCCTTGGCCAGCACAGCCACAGGGGTTGTCCATGTGCTGTCCTGTCACAGCTGGGCTTTGCTCTCTGGTGGAGCAGAAAGTTTGTGGTGAGGAGGTCTCTTCCCATTCTCACTTGTGCCTTGTCCTGCAGGTCGAGCAGGAGCAGCTGGATAAGATCTGGCCGAAGCTGCGAGTGCTGGCCCGCTCCTCCCCGACAGATAAGCACACGCTTGTGAAAGGTGAGCCCCTGCCCAAGCTGCTGCCTCTCACTCAAGTGTCTCGTCCTGCTCTGTCCGGGCTCTTTTGCAGCGTAATCCCCACTGGGAACCTGCCCTTGGGGCTTATTTGCTCTGACCTGCTCGTCTCCATTTCAGGCATTATCGACAGCACTGTTGGAGACCAGAGGCAGGTGGTGGCCGTGACTGGGGATGGGACCAACGATGGCCCAGCTTTGAAGAAGGCTGATGTTGGGTTTGCCATGGTACGGCTGGGCAGGGGGCTTTTGCTGGGGGTGGCCTTTCTGGGGTGAGAGATTTTTATTTACAGTGGAGAACTCTGATCTGTTTTGCTGCTTTGCTTTGCTCTGTCTGAAAGAAGCAAGAAAATAAGCTGTCGGTTTGAATGGGTTTCCTGTGAATTGTTTAAGTTCAGGTACGTGAGGTTGGACTCGATGATCTTAAGGTCTTTTCCAGCCTAAATGAATCTATTGTGGGTGCTGAGTGGAGCCCGGGTAGGGAGTGCTGAGCAGGTGAGAAATTTTGGGGGTGTAGGGATTTTTAGGGATGTTAAATATCCAAGTGTAATTCTGGAGCCTTTGGAATGAACAGCAGACCCTGGGCTGGCCCTGGGTTTCAATGCGCTTGGGTCTCAGGAGAGCAGGGAGCAAACAGGACATGGGGTAGCAACGCCCAGCTGCCTGCAAAGTGCCCTGTGACAGCCAGGGGGTTCCATCTGAGATGGGTCTTGCAGATCTCAAATGCTTCCCTAGGAAGGCACCTGGGAACCAGCTCCTTACTGGTACCACTTTGGCGCATTTAATCCCTGCAAAGCGAGCGCCTCTGTGTGCTGGGAGGGAGAAACGCAGCGAGCCCAGCTCCTGGAGAGCGGACAGTGTCCTTCTGAGGTGCTGTGGGTGACTTTTTGGAGGCTGTGGGCAGCTGCGGTGTGCTCAGATGGGGCAGATGGCACCAGGAAGGAGATGGGGCTTTGGGCTGCTGAGCTCTGGGGGTCCCAGCCCTCGCTTGCAGCAGAGATGCCCAGCCAGGGACGCTTTGCTTGTTAACTGTTTTCCACCTTTGGTTCCATCCCCTCATGGCCCCTGTCTGGGGCACGTACAGCAGCAGGCTGATGAGCTGCGCTGACTCCGAGCCCTGCTCTGGAGCTGAGCTGGTGTCTGCCCTCAAAGGCTTCACTGCTTTGGAGCCTCTGCTCTCCCGGGTGTCGGTGCAGCCGCAGCGCGACCCGCCGTCAGACGTGGGACTGGCACCGGCTCCTCTGGCTCTGGCAGATTTCTCTCTTGGGGCTGTTTCTGGGAAGAAGCAGAGCCAGGCAGACAGTGAACGTGGAATTTGCTCTGTGACTCACCCCACCACTTTCTCTCTGGTCCTCAAGGGCATCGCAGGCACAGACGTGGCGAAGGAGGCTTCGGACATCATCCTGACGGACGATAATTTCACCAGCATCGTCAAGGCAGTGATGTGGGGACGCAACGTCTACGACAGCATCTCCAAGTTCCTGCAGTTCCAGCTGACTGTGAACGTCGTGGCCGTCATCGTGGCCTTCACAGGCGCCTGCATCACGCAGGTACCGGCTCGCTGGGCTCGGCGGGGGGAGAGCAGAGGCCCCGGTGAAACAGGGAGCGAAGAGAGGGCAGTTTCGGTGGCGTGACGTGTTCACCCCCTTCTCTCTGCAGGACTCTCCCCTGAAGGCTGTCCAGATGCTGTGGGTGAACCTGATCATGGACACCTTCGCCTCCTTAGCCCTGGCCACGGAGCCCCCGTCCGAGTCGCTGCTGCTGCGCAAGCCGTACGGCCGCAACAAGCCGCTCATCTCCCGCACCATGATGAAGAACATCCTGGGGCACGCGGTGTACCAGCTCACCATCATTTTCACGCTGCTTTTTGCGGGTGAGCTTTGAGGCCCCGAGAAACAGCGGGGGAAGGGGCAAAGTCCCTGCCCTGCCTCCCAAGCTGCCTTTCCTCACCAGTGCTGGGGACCCTTGTTCTCAGCTGTCACTCAATGACCTCGTGTTGGCCAGGACACAGCTTATTTAATAAGGATGGGAAGTGGAGGGCGGTAAGAGGAGGATGTTTTTCTGTAGTGCTCGCTGGGTGCAGAGACATTTTTAGCCAGGGAAGCAGCTTCTCCAGATCTTTAAGGCAATGCATCCTCAGTGGGGCTGGGTCAAGGGATCTTCACCAAGAGCCTGGCAACCTAATCCCACCTCAGTCACCGCAGAGCAGAAGTAAGAAGCGGGATCTCATCACCCCCTCTCTTCCCTGCCCTTCCCCATCCCCTCCCCAAACCCCCTTGTCTGCTTAGGGGAGAAGTTTTTTGACATTGACAGCGGTCGGAACGCTCCGCTCCACTCCCCGCCCACCGAGCACTACACCATCGTCTTCAACACCTTTGTCATGATGCAGTTGTTCAACGAGATCAACGCCCGCAAGATCCACGGGGAGAGGAACGTTTTCGAGTCCATCTACCGCAACCCCATCTTCTGCACGGTGGTGCTGGGGACGTTCGCGGCTCAGGTGAAGCTGTGGGAACGGCGTGGGAATAGGATGGTGGGGCTGGGAGGGGACCGTGGGGCAGGCAGGACCTGTGTCCGCTGGGGTCACTGCCCACAGCTGTTCTGTCCACTTCTTCAGCAGCTTGATGGTGGCACAAAACCTGAGTATCGGGGTCTAGGGTGTGTTGGGAGGTGCCGGGGGGCGAAAGCATCTCCAGTGTTCTATGAAGTCATAGCCTGGATGTGAGATCCTTGCTCCTCTCGTGATCTCAGGGAAGAGGGGAAAGACGTGTGGCTGTAGGTGACCTTTTCACCCCAGGGCTGTGCCGTGCGGCCCTTGGAGCTCCCCGGTGTGTGACTTGCTCTCTCCTGTGCTATAGATCATCATTGTGGAGTTTGGTGGGAAGCCGTTCAGCTGCTCTGGGCTCACCCTGAGCCAGTGGTTCTGGTGTATTTTTATCGGAGTGGGAGAGCTCCTCTGGGGCCAGGTAAGAGCCAGACTGAAAAACAAACCACATGCCTCTGTGCCATGGTGTGCAGGCACCTCAGCCTGCCCTTCCCGCTGCCTCGCTGCCTTGAGCTCCGTGGTATTTATTCAGGGCAGCTTTGGAAGAGGGTGGTCATAGGATCACAGACTCGTTCTGCTTGGCAGAGACCTTGGAGCTCATCAAGTCCAACCATCCCCCAGCACTGCCAGGGCACCACTGACCCCTGGCCCTCAGCACCACAGCTCCACATCTTGGAAACCCCTCCAGGGATCATGGGGACTCCACCCCTGCCCTGGGCAGCCTGGGACAGCTCTGGATGGAGGGGAAGAAATTGTTCCTCAGCTCCAACCTGAACCTTCCCTGGGGCAGCTTGAGGCTGGTTCCTCTTGTCCTGGTGCTTGTTCTTTGGGAGCAGAGCCCAACTCTCCCCCCAGCTCCAGCCTCCTGTCAGGAGCTGTCGAGAGCCAGAAGGTCTCCCCTGAGCCGCCTCCTCTCCAGGCTGAGCAAGCCGTGGTCCTTCAGCTGCTCCTCATAAGACTTGTGCTCTAGACAAGTCCGTGCTCCACCCCTGTACCACACCAGCAGTGAGGAGAGGCGGTTACTGACCTGCTCCCTGTTCCACCCTGCTTGCAGTGGGGCACATCCAGCAGTGGAACATCTCTGCTGCATCCTGGCAGCTCAGTGCTCCCCTTGGTCAGGGCTGGTGGTGGGCTCCATGCTGCCATGGCCTGCAGGCTAAGGAGCTGCTCTCTCCCTGCCTCTCCCCAGCTGATCTGCACTGTCCCAACCAGCCACCTGAAATTCCTGAAGGAAGCTGGGCACGGCATCACCAAGGAGGAGATCCCAGAGGAGGAGCTGCCTGAAGATGTGGATGAAATCGACCATGCTGAGATGGAGCTGCGGCGTGGGCAGATCCTGTGGTTCAGGGGACTCAACAGGATACAGACACAGGTACCGTGGGGCAGCGGGTGCTGTGGGGTTCTTCCTTCTCTCTCTTTCTTTCTCTTTTTCTCCAGGGGCTCTGTCTGGAAAGAGTTGACAGCTGCTGCTTGGAGGATGCCATCACCTCCTGGGCTAGACTTCTCCCACCGTCTGTGCCTTTCTGGGTCTGCTTTGGTTGGGGATCCAGGACGGCCTGGGTTCTGGGGACAGTTCAGGGTGGGGGGAAGTCACCAGACTGAGCTGATGCAGAACTCGATGTCCTGCAGCTGGAGGCCAGGCTGGTCTGCAGGAGGCTGGATGTGCTGCTGATGGGCACCTCGTGGCAGAAGAGGGAGCTCAGAAGCTGGACGGGGGGCCACGGAGCCACCCTGTTGTGCAGTAGGACAGATTTGAAGCTGCTCTTGGTTGCTGCTGGGATGGTGCTCCCAGTTGGGGGGGTGCCACGCACTTGCACTTGCTGTGCAAGACCCCAGAGGTCTCTCTTCTCTGCTGCTCCCTGGACAGGGGCTCTGGCCACCCCTCCCTGCCAGCTCTCTGAGCTCCTCACCTGGAGCTCTTGGCCCTGCAGCACAGAAGGAGGAGAATATATCTGATCAGTTTTTTACACTGGCCATTTTTCCCTGACTCAGGTTTTCATGGAAGGGGGGGAGGGGGGTTCCCCCAGACTGCTGGCTGGGCGGGGAATGCTCCCTGCAGTGACATCACTGCCCCATGTCCATCTTCAAGGCCTGGGCAGAGCTGCCCCACAGAGGAAAGCTGTGGGTCCCCAGAGGTCCCTGGCATGCAGGGCTGCTGGTCCCCGTCTGTCCCTCCTTCTCTGGTCCTCTGACAAATGGCCCGGACAGGGGGACAGCAGCCATCCTGTGCCACGTTAACTTTGCTGCTTCTCTGTGAGACGTTGCCTTGATGGTTCCAAGGTGAGGTTCAGCCTTGGTTCCCTGCCCACTCTGCATGGAGAGGGGTGGCTGGGCTCTTCTGGTTGCTGGTGTTGTGGTGGGGCTGAGCTGCTGGCTCACGTGAAAGATGTGCTGGGAGCACTGGGCTGTTTCAGAAGCGGTCCAGATGTGTTGGAGGCCTGGTGGGTATTGAACAGCCGCAGTACCAGGCGTGTCCTGGAGCCTCTGAAGTATCTCCCGGCAGCCATGGTGGACTTGGGCTGAATGAGCTCTTGCTCTTGCAACTGGGAAAGCTCTCCTGGGCACTGCCACGTCCCAGAGCCTCTTTAGCAGCTCCTCTCGTGGCTGTGGTGCCCTGCGCATGGAGCAGAGCAGCTGGCAGGTCCAACCTCAGCATTCTGAGGCTTCTGTCCTGACTCGGTGTGTCTTGAGAGCACAGAGCCCAGGGCTGGGCTGGCGCGCTGGGGAAAAGAGGATCTCTGTGGAGGGAGATCAAAGGCAGGGAAGGAGCAAAGCAGTGTGTAAAACACCTCCAGGGCGAGCTGGAGCTGCACATGGGGCTGGAGGAATTGCCCCTTCCCTGGGAGCAGTGCAGGCAAGCGGGGGTGGCACAGGGGGCCGCGCACTCTGCCAGCGGGCTGGCTGGCACCGGGCTGGGCCCAGTTCAGCTGCAGAGTGTCCGGGAAGCCGCTGCGGTGGCAGCTGGATGCCGCTCATCTGCAGAGCCACCGCGGCCGCTCCGACGCTCCATCCTGACCAGCACCTGGGCCTGGGAGAGGCTGAAATGCCTCCCAGTGCGGCTGGATGCTGGGAGCTGCGGGCTCCTGCCGTGTCCCGGCGTTCAGCACCCCAGCTGCCCTCCTGTGGGGCTTGGGGACCCCAAACCCCTTCCCAGAGCAGTTTCCTGGACCACCGGCTGCCAGCTCGCGCCTCTGCCCACCCTCTCTCCTCTGCTCCTCCTGCAGATTGCCGGGCTAAGCTGAGGTGTTTCCTCTCTCGCTCCCACCCACCGCAGGCTCTCTCTTGGTGGTGGGATAAACCCGGCCCTTCTCGCCCCTGTGAGAGCAGGGCAGAGGCTGGAAGCCACCTCTCCTCTGCTCCCAGTAACACCAGCTGAACCCGGTGTGGGTTTACGGGGTGGGGGGGTGTCTCTCCTCCCTCCTCCTCACCTCTCCATCCTCCTTCCTTCCTTCCTGTCCGTGTTTGTCTGCCCAACCTCCCTGCTCCCCTCTGTCCCCGACCCCTCTCCCTGTCTCTGGCCGGGGCGACGCTATCTCACTCTCTGGTTCTTTGCAGATGGACGTAGTTTACACATTCCAGACCGGCGCCTCCTCTTTGCAGGGAGCCCTCAGGAGACAGCCTTCCATCGTGAGCCAGCACCACGATGTAAAAAATGTTTCTAGCCCAACCCATGTAGCTCTTTCCTCCGTCAATTCCACTCCCACCACTTCTGCTGTTGCTGCTGCTGCTGCATCTCCTCCTGCGGGCAGTGAGTGATAGTCTATTACAATGCATGACTTCTAATAACCACAGAGAGCACCTGCACCAACCTAACCCAGCCTGTTCTCTCTCTAACCCTCGACTCGCACGCTGATTTGCCAAAATGAGGATGGGGCAGGAGAGCGTTTTTAAAACGAACAAACAGAAAAAGTAGTTTTTGTGCTGTTGCATCTTCAAGTTTACGATACTTTCTGGTCCTTCCCCTCAACCCATTCCTTGTTGCTTCCTCCATTTTTAGCTCTTCTCCTCCTCTGCAGGACTGGTGTATGAGTCCACCCTCTGAAGGGTGCAAAAACTGGCAGTTTTTGTTAAGAGCCGTGTGTCCGTGAGCAGCTAAAAGCCTTGCTGTGGAAAGGGCACGCTGTGCCCAAAACCTGCTTTTTCTTTCTGCTCTGGCTCTGCCCAGCCCCAGGATGCCCCAGGAGCAAAGGGATGGGCAGAGATGTTGCTTTACCCAAGCTATTTGGAGGCAGAGCTGCCACTCAGCCCTTCCCAGTGTGCTGCTGGGATCAGCTGAGCTGCGGTGACGTGCGTTCTCTGAGCTGCCTGTGCGTTCTCTGCCCCTCGCTCGTGTGCGAGGAGAGCCGTTTGCTCCCGCCTCGGTTGGACAGAGCTGAGCCAGCCTGTGCCCAGCCCCCTGCCCTTTGCCACTCTCTGGGGACAGCGCAGGGCTCCGCTGGGCCCCGGCGTAGCTGGAGCATCGCCACCCCATCCTGGCAGCTCATCGCACGCTGGTTCTCGCCGTGTGCAGGGACACGACTCTGCACGGAGACAGAAAACACGGCCCCGTGCGGTACCAGTGGCAAAATTGGGTCCTGGATCTAGCTGGGGGTTTCCAGACCAAAGTAAAGCCCTCTCTGTGTCCATTGTGAGCATGTGAGCGTGGGGTGTCTCGGCAGGGCGGGGCCGGGCTCTGTCAGGAGGTATTTGTGTCTCTCCCAGATAACTGCCTTTATTTTAATTGGGCAGTCCTTTTCTGTATTCTCCTCTTACTAAAGAAATACCCTCGGTGGCTTTTTGGAGGATAGCTTTCCATTTCCACTCTACGCACTGTGGGAGAGAAGAGAGAATTTCTGATCATCTTCTTTTCTCTCTCTTTAGCTGAGACTGATGCTTGAGTTTTACTTGTCTAACCCCAGTGTCTCTGAAGCAGCACAGTTGCCTTCTGCTCCCGACTGCAGCTGGGCACCTCCAAGACTTTCTAATCAGAAGAAAACCTGCTTAGTGGGGTCTCAGGGTAGTCGGCTTGGGTGGACCCAGACCAAAATGCAGGGGGTTTGTTGGTTGGTTTGGGGATTTTTTTCCAGTTTGTGGATTAATATTTTCCCCGATTTGCAGCGAGGGGACAGATAACTTGGATAGCTTGTGCCCTTCCAGGCAGCAAACACCTTGGCCAGAAGCTAACCCAGGTTGCTAAGTCTTCCCTCTGTCTTCTGCCTGGACTTGTCTCTCTTTCCCTCTGCTGCTCCCCTCCCCTCTCTCTAAGCTCCACTTCCCTCCATACAGATTATTGCTGTCCCTCTGTCTTCCACTGCACTTCTGTGGGATGAGTTCCCCAGGGCTGGAGCTCCCAGCCCCACCTGCTGGGTGCCTGTTGGGGTGACGGAAAAGAGGGATGTCTCGGGAATGACCCTCAGGAGATGGTTTTCAGACCTGAGCTGGTTTCCCCTGGGTTTTTTGCCCTGGTTGGAGGGAGCTGAGCAAAGCAAAGCAGTGGTGGAGCTGATGCTGGCTTCATGCAGAAGGTCTAATTCCCATCTCCATGTGAGCAGAGGGGTCTGCCCAGCATGTTGCGGTGCTGCACGGTGGCGTGAAGTGAGAATAAATTCCAAGCTTGGAGGTTAGGCAGCTTGTGAAGGTTTTGGGGAGGGGAGGAGGTGTGAGCCTGACCATGGGCAGGGGTGAGTTGGGCTTTTAGCTTGGATGGGGAGGATTTCACTTCGGTTTGCGCTGCCCGGTGCATTCAAAACATGTTTCCTTGCTGTTCCATCCCTTTGACGAGGGAACAGCTGGATCCACGGCAGCTGCTGACAGAGGTGGTTCATTTGGAGGGAGAATATCCGAGGAAAGGTGCAGCAGAAGTTTATTGGTGGAGCTGAAGGCAGTGATGTAGTTGATAGGGTCTGGACTCACCAGTGCTTGAGGTGGTGGGGCAGCGAGGGCTCCTTGGAGCTGCTCCTTCCTCTGGGACTGCACTAGACTGACCACCTCGTTACTTTGGCAGTCACCCGGTTGGCTTGTTCGGGTTGGTTTTAACTGGTTTAGTTGGTTTCGCACGCTGTGTTTTGGGGCTCGGTGTTTCTGTCAGCGGCTGTCGTTGCTGTTCTTGAGATGTTGACGATGTGATGGGTTATCAGTCCTGGGAGCAGATGGTCTGCTTGGTGGTCTGTGCGTTCCCACAGAGCACTGCATTTATCCAGGACCTTCCTGTGGTGGTTAGTGCAGCAAACAGCTCTGGATTGCTGTTCCCAGCTACATCAACTCCATTTTTGCAGGCCAGCTGGTGCTCCATTGTCATGGGGGGGAGCCTGGCCCACATGAGTGCCTGTCATGCAGCCCGTGTGTGCGTGCCGGTCTGTGCGTGTGTGCAAGAGCTGGAGCATTTGTTTTAGCTGGGGAGTGTGCCAGGGGATGCCCCTTTGCTGCCCTGTGTTGAGGCAGCATCATCCTTCTGAGCCAGATGGAGGGGGGCTCAGATGGACATCCCTCACAAGAGGGAAACCCTGGAACATTTTGCAGGTAAAATCTCCAGGGATCCAGGCATGAGACTCTTCTCTGAGTAACTTCCCTGGTCTGGTTTTGTGAGTTGCTGTTTGTGCTGAGACCAAAGATTCCCAGGAGGCTCTTGCTGGCTGTGCTGGTCGGTGGCTTCCCTTCTATCCTGCCCATGTGCCAGACAGAGGTGGACAGTTTAACCTGGCTTGTCTCACCAGGAAGAGGGGTGCTGTCTCTGTTCACCCCCCAGATCTGCAGCCCGTTGGCAGAGAAGCGGCAGAACACACACGTATCTTCATTTGCCTCATCGGCTTGCATGGGGATCTCTGCATCCTTCTCCCTCCAGCAGCTCTCCACATTCTGTGCTCCCTTGGCCGGCGGCTGAGTGACAGGGAGGAGCATCCCCTTTGTGGGATCTGTGGATCTCTTCCCGTTTGTGCTTCAGGCCACATGGGCACCATGAGAGCGGGGTGGGGACTGGGTTCTTCAGGTGTCAGGAGCAGGTGAAGATAGCTCATGAGTAGCAATGATGCTTCCACGGGGCAGGATTTCTGCTACAGGGAGGTGTTACCGACTTCCCTGCTGCACTGAGCATTGCTGAACAAAGTCTCATGGTGGTCTGGAGGAATTTCCTTCAGAGAGAAGGGGTTAAGCAGCTCTCCTGGTCCCAGATGAGCTCCACTTAACAGATCAAAGCCCTTCTCCGTTACTGCTTCAAGGTGCTTGGTCCCTGCTGACAGCTCTTGTCCGTAGCTTCCTCCTCTATAAGGGGAGGAGATGGCCCCGTTCTTGAGTGACTGGGATGATGCCATGGGCCAGGAGGGTGCTCGGGGGGGGACCTATAGAGAGAGGCAACTTGCTGGCTCTGGCCTGAAAGAGTCATCAGGGAGAGAATTGGTGTGAGACACATGGAACAACCCCAGGGATGCTTTGGAGGACACGGTGTGGAGGGTGGCTCTTGGCTTTGCAGTAAAAAGCAAAGCCATGTCTGTGATTTCACCAGGTCCTCTAAGACCTGGGAGACTTTCAGCTGTCAGTTTGGTGGCTCTGCTTCAAAAGCCCACATGTTGCATCGCTCTCCTGCAGTTTATGCCTGTTGACATCTTTTGAGTGATTATAGCCCCGAGTCCCCCACGAGAGCTGGAGCGCTCGGCTGCACCCGAGGTGCACGTGTGGGGTGTCTCACGCATGACAGTGTCTGCTCTGGGGTGGAGACATCTGCTGCCGCTGGACCTGACGCTTGTCACCCATCTGACCGAGCAACTGTGACTTGGCTGCAAGGGAGGGTGAGAGCTGGAAGGCTTCGAGGCTGAATTTCAGAGGAACTGGGGGGGAGCAGTGAATCAATCCACTGCTAACCACCATCCAGGCTTGTTTCCAGACCTCTCCCAGTGCAACAGAGGTGGCAGAGCCGTACCCTGGTTGTCCAAACTGGGCTCTGGATCTCCTTGCATCACGTTAAGCCTGGCTTTTGGCGGTATGTGGCCAGGCTTTCAAGCAACGTTTGAGCTTGTATTTCATGCAGAGCATCCCAAAGAATAGCTGCCCTTGGAAGTCACTGGGTCTTCTTCAGCATGTCAGTGCAGGGAAGGATCCAGATCTCCAGCCCAGGATCCAGGTGGCAGCCGTGTGAGGAAGCTCACACAGATCTGGCTTCCTTCTTGCATGTTTAGCTGGATCTGGTTTTACTGGTCATGGCATCCACTTGGAACTGCTGCTTCACATGGGCTTGAAAAGTTTGTGACGCCGTTTTAAGGCCCCTTCCTTTCTATAGGTCTAAAAATGAACTAGAACAAACACACCCATCACTCCCACAGTAGAGGTTTTTGCTTTGAAGTGAGCCCACTGTTTGTCTAACCCACCTCTTTTTTTTTTTTTGAGTCGTAGTTCCACTTTTTTGTCCTCGTTCATACCCACGGATAACGCGTGCGCACACAATGACAACTAATGCCTTTTGGCTTCCGTTCATTCCAAGTGATCTGTTGTTTGGTTTGGTTATTTTTGAGGTTTGTGTTGTGTGTGTGTGTGTCTTTTCTTGCAGCTTCTGAAGTCGCCCCATAGTCGGTTGATTCCCTGTCACACACCTAGTGCCTGAGTCTGATCCATGTTGGCCCTCCTAGTTCACCATAGACCTCTCATTTTGACTTCGCTGTCTGTTCAGTGGTGGTGACTTGTTGTTGTCGTGCTTTTTGTTTTATTGTGTCTTTATTATTTAGTTTTACTTTCTCCTGGGAGCTCCGGCCTCTGGTAGCTGCTACTAACCCCTCTTTTGTTTATCCCCCCGCTGCTCGCCTCCGGCAGATCAAAGTGGTGAATGCGTTCCGTAGCTCCTTGTACGAAGGCCTCGAGAAACCCGAATCCAGAAGCTCCATCCATAACTTCATGACTCACCCAGAGTTCATCCTGGAGGAAGACGAGCCTCGAACACCATTCCTTGACGGCGCCGAAGACGACCCCGAGACTGACGGACTCAAAAAGCGAGGTGGGGGTAGCCTGGGTGGATCTACATCCCTCAACAGAAATAACAATGCAGTGGACAGCGATCAAGCTGAGGTCACCGTCCCGGAGCCTGAAAGCCCCTTACACAGCTTGGAGACATCGGTTTGACCTTAGAACTTCAAAAGCACCCCCTCTCCTCCTCCTCCTTCTCCTCCACCTTCGCCCCTCGCCCTGTGTGATATTGGCACCAGTAACTGATCACACACTGCGGTCACTTCGTGTCAAACTGCTCATACGTATATCATTTTGGTGTTTTGTTTTTGGGGGTTGTTTTGGGGGTATTTTTTTAACCGTTATTTAGCGGTGGGAACCAGAGTACCACGATGCTGGGTGTTGGGAGAGAGGCTAAGCCAAAATTGTGCATCTCCATCCCTACTTTTCCGTGGTACTCGCCCAAGTGAAGCAGCCAGGTTATTTCCTCTCCGAGAGTTGGGCTCCGTGCATCTGTTGGGGTTTTCACTTTGAAAAATGCATGTTCAAGGAAAGTTCAAATCGTTGTAGTCTTACCTGCTCTCAGCCCGAGAGCTGGGGTGCACTTGTGACTTTTTTTTTTTTTCCAATTTGTGGTTTTTAGGGTTTTCTTCTAGTGTTGGGGTTTGTTCTTTGCTTGTGGGATTTGCCCCCAGAGCCCTCACGGTGGGAAGGGGGGGAGTTAGCACTCTAGTGCGAAAATGTAAAAATAAACAGAAGAAAAAAAAACCAACCCAGCCAGGGGGAAGGTGTTTACTCACAGGTCGATAGATACAGGGATGTACACCAGTCTTCCACCTTGAAAAATGGTACCTAGCCTTTCCAGTTCCTCCTCTGTGCGCACACACTTCCCCTCTCTCTGTTTCCAAAGCAGCAACTGCTAGACAAGGAGCGAAGGTGACTTGGCTCTAACCTTGCTGGATGTAAGAAAAATACTCTGATTTTTCTACAAAGTGAGGTGGAGGTGAACTGGCAGTGGAATTGGGGGTGAAGCAAAACCCCCCAGTTGTGAGAAAGGGGGCTCCTTCCTGGCGAGTCTTAAGAGATGCGTCTCCTCTGCTCTGGACCAGCTGTGAGACTTTTGGCGAGAGCCTCTCAGAGGTTTAACGGCTCCTGCCACTCTGAACAGAGGGACTTCTGCCCGTTTCTGGCTTGTCTGCACTCTTGGGTTGAATAATCCTTCAGCCTTGGAGCACAAGCTCTGGTTAACAGCTGGGGAGCCCCAGAGGATGCCCCGGCCGTGCCCCCCAGCTTTGTGCGGCGCTGCCCCAGCGTTGGCAGGCTGAACGGAGAGCGAGCAGCGGGTTGTTGACAGGCCAGTGGGTCACCTCCTAGATCGTGGAAGGGATGAGTCAAGTTGTGTCTCTATCGGGTGACAGGGAGGGAGGCTCCATGGCCGATGGAAGGACCTTTTTGTTCCACAGCAGTTCTGTGATTAGTCAGAGGAAGCAATTCCGTGCGGAGGCGACAGGTTGGTTGGTTGGTTGGCTGCAGGTCTTCCAGAGAAGGTGCTCCATGGAGGTTTTGCCTCACTTGCTGCTTTCCCGAAGGTCATCTCTTCACCCTGTGTCCTGCCTCACCTCGTAACCTTTTGGTGAGAGTCCTGTTTTATTGGAGCAGAAGCCCCAGGTGCCCTGGGGTGGCTGGCTCTGAACAGAGCCTCTTGTGAAGCCATGGGACTGGGCAGGAGGCTGCTTTGCTTGGGCTTAGTTTCTTCCCCATGAGCTCTTGCTGGTGCTCCCTGGGCAGGCAGGGCTGGAGGAAGCTCTGCTGCCTTCTCTCCTTCGTTCTGTTTCGCTTGGTTGGAAGCAGAGAGAACCTGGTTGTGCCTGGCTGTAGAACATCTCGGTCTTTGCCCAGCCTCCGTCCCCGGCAGCAGAGAGGGTTTAGTGAGAGGGTGGGCTGGCTTCTTTCTTCTTTTCTTTCCTTTAAGAACGCACAGCAGAATCTCCCGTGCCTTCTCCGAGCACTGCCTGCAGCACCGCCTGCCACGCGAGGGCCCACGACTTTGCCAAGAAACAAGTGTTCCTTACAACGACAACGCAAACCAAGTGTCTTTGTTTTGTTTCCAGCCCAGCGCCCACCCGTCCCTTCCTCGGGGGGGGAGGAGGGAAGGACGAGGTGGCCCCGCTCCTGCCCCAGGTAGCTGAGGAAAGGTCCTTCTCCCAGGTGTCCTGGGCAAGGCTGGGCTCCGTACACTGCCAACAGCGAGAAGTTGCCACCACTCCCCCTCTCAATTGCCAATTCCGGGGCGAGCCCCCTGCCCACGCGAAGCCACCGCTGCCCTCCCCGCGTCACGCGAGCTGAAACAAATCCCTTGGGCAGGACTGAGGGGTGGGGGGGACGGTGTTTTCCAGGGTTATACACCAGTGGTGAGAGGAAAGACAAAAGGGGTGGCGTTGGGGTTTGGTTCTGTACTGACGGTGACATCGCTTAAAAAAAAAAAATTTACTTTTTCTATTTTAAATACTTGCAAACAAAATGGAAAAAAAAATCGAAAATGAGAAAAAGATGAAAATATGGTGTTCTTACAAGCTTACGTAAATATTTATTAAATACTTTGAGGGGGGACACACAGGGTTTTTTTGTTTCTTTTTTTTTTGTGTGTGTGGGTTTTTTTAATCTTTTTTTTTAATACCTCAGACCTGTTTAACAAACAAACAAAAAAACAAAAAACCAAACAAAAAAAGAGACTTAAACCAACAAAAAAGCCAACTTTGGTGGCTCTCGAAGTCACTCCCAGAAATCTGTGACTGGCAGGTTGCCACAAGGGTCTGGTTGTTCTTCAGTTGATATATATTTTTGTTGTTCTAGTTTCCATATTAGGAGGGGGAGAAATAATTATATATAAATATTATGCAAAAAAAAAATTAAAATAAATATATAGTTTTCTTTAGCTCAGAAACTGCTATTTTTATGTCAGCCATATGTATTTTGTTTAAAGAAAAAAAAAATAATAAATAAACCCCGAGTCCCGTGCCGGGGTGGCAGCAGTTCAAAGGGACAGGTCATTAATTCAGCGGGTCGGCGATCGGGTGCCAGCAGCTTCCTTTTCTCTGAGCAGCCATCTTTCTACTAGACCTTAGTTGGACGACACAAGGGGGGGTGTGTTTTGGTTTTCGTTGGGGTGGGTTGTTTTTTTATATATATATAAATTATGTTGGTATGGCTGGTCGCTTAAAGCATAAACCGTTTACTGTGCGGACATCTTTTTCTGTACATTTTTTGCCTTTTCTTTTTCTTTCCCGTTCAGTTTCAGTGATATACTGGCAGCAGATGACTGTTGGGTTAAGTTATTGAGGACATTACAAAGGAGGTGGGGGAGATTGGTGCTCTACGCTGAAAGGCATGGCCGGCAGCATGAACTCCTGGGGACTCTGCAACATGCCTTGAAAGAGGGGGAGATAGAGATAGATAGATATATATAAAAAAAAAAACCCTCCTTTTTTTGTGCTTTGTTTGAACTGCCACGAGTGTGCACGAGGGACAGTGCCATGCCAGCCAGGAACCGAAGTCATACCCTGTGATCCGTGTTAACTTTGCCTTGGAATGCTTTGTTATTAAAACACTCTGAACATTCATTTTGCATCCAGTTCTTAATCCCAGTAGGGTCTCTGGTGGTGGTTTTTCTGTTAAATGGGCGGATTGGTACCAAAGACATTTACACCGCGCCCTGCGTGCGCTGAACAGGCATTGTCAGGCGTTTGCATTACGTGACGAGGTTTCCTTTGCTTTGCACAGGGGGTTCTACTTCATTTTCAAGAGGTTTGTTTTGGGTTTTTTTTGTGCAATAAGCTTTGAGGAGCATTTTGAAACAATCTCAAGAAGGAAAAAAACTAAACCACATTTTAGCATGGGCAGACTTGGGCCTTCCCCCGTTGAGGAGGTGACGTCCTGTAGTGCTCAGCCCCTTCTGAAGTGCTTCTTGGGGCGACACGACGTGGGGGTGAATGGAAAAGCCCCACATCCAGGGAGGGCAGCTCCAAGATGTCATTGCCGTCTCCTCTTGCCCTCTGCGACCACAGGGACCAAGCACCTCAAAAGAAGAATCCCTGCAAGCGTTTGGACCTCTCGGGGCAAGGACACGTGTACCTGCCATCGCTCCTCCCTTTTATCAACTCGTGGAGCATCCAACCCATCAACTGTCCTCCTTCCAGCCCAGCTCCCCCCGGCGGGGCTCAGTGCCGTGAAGGTCCCGCTCCTCCCTGAGGGAGAAACTGAGGCAACGCCAGCGTGACTCTGGCTGTTCCTCTCTGCCAAGGCTGATCCTCCACCACCAAGCCTGCCTGCTCCCGTGGCTGTCCTGCCTCTGATCCTCTCCCTCACCAAAACAAAAAATACAGTTTTCATCCAACAACGCCCATGCCTAAAACTGCCTTTAGTTTATTTCCTCCCCTTAAATAAATAAATATATATACAGTATTAAATCAACATTTATGTGTGTATATATATTTATCCAGCGCTCTCCCAACAAAACTTTCCTTTGAAGAGGGCACGCAGACCTGAGTTTTCCAGTAACTAAGTATAATAAGCACTGGTATTTTTGTATTAAAAAAAAAAAAAGGCAAAAAAATACGAAACAAAAGACTGAATATTATGTGGTATGCATGACATTAAAAAACAAAACAACAAAAAAAGGTGGTTTAAAAGCAATATGTACCCTGGTGTGTTTGCCATATCCTAGAGTCCAGCTTAAAGTGCACCTGATCTGTATTGCATTTTGATATTAACCTCTATGTACAATGTTTTGCATGTAATTTATATGGTCCCGGGGAGAAAAAAGAATTTTGAATGAATTGTCAGTTGGCTTCTTCTGAGAAAACAAGACTCCGAGCAGAGATAATACGCCAAGTGGAAGCAGGAGAGCGGTTGAGGGGTGGGAAAGGGGGTACATAATAAAAATAAATAAATAAATAAAGCGCGCTGGGGGTGGGGGAGAAGGGTAATGGTTTTGAATCAATAAAGCTTTGGCTGTTGAGCAGAAACAACGCGCGAGTGCATCCGGAGAATAAAATGTGCCCACGTGTAACCGTGACGTCCTCAGTGTGTCCACCAGCTTGTGAATCAGTCCCCCATCCTCTCCCAGCGCTGGAGGAACGCCCGCCTTCCTGGCAGAGCACCACCGGGGCCCGCGGGGTGGAAAGAGGGATGGAGACCAAAACCAACCCCCCCAGTACAGAACCCCCCTCAGCACGGGTTTTTCTCTCCGTGCATTGAGAGGCAGGGGCTGGCTGGTTGTGCCCAGCGCTTCGTCTCTTTGGCTGCTTCCATCTCCACGCAAAGCCCGGAGCTGGCTGGCAAACGCCACCCGAACCGGTGCTCCCGGGCCGTGCGTTGAGCTGCCCTTGAGCAAAGATCATCCCGGTGGCCGCGGTGCCTCTAAGGTGGTGCGCGGTGGAGGGGGTGATCTCCATCTCCTGGGCGCTGGCGTCCTGCCCTCGCACGGGGACTGTCCGGCCTCCACAGAGGCGGGTTGCCCGGAGAAGGACAACGGGAAAGAGGAGGCACCAGCCCGTGCCACGCTCTCGCTCGTGAGCACGTTGATTGCACTGGAGCCGTTCAACTCCCTGGACAGGCGGCTGCTGCTCTGTCTTTAATAACTCCGGGGCCAAGCCGTGACCCTGAGATGGAGCTGGGCGAGGCTGTTGGGGAGAAAGTTCAACCTGAAAACTCAGCCCAGCGTCTGACCCTTGGAGCTGATGCCGAGTGACAGGAGCTGGCTGTAGAAGCTCTTACTGGAGAGTGTCACCCTCTCTCCTGCTCTCAGGGAGGTGGCTGTGCCGGCAGCGTTCCCCAGCTCTTAATTTATCGAACAGCCACAATTGCAGCTTTTTTGTTTGGTTGGGTTTTTTTTTTCCTTTTTTTTTTCCACTGGGCAAGTGTCTATGCCTGTGCAACAGCGGGGCTGCCGCTGGCCCCTTCTCCCTGAGGATGGACACCGAGGTGGCCGTAGGGTCGGACTGGGGACAGTGGGACACTGGGACAGGGAGAAGAAAAGCAGAAGGAGGCAGGTTTAGGTCAACGACCTGCCATGAAGCCTCAGCAGACCCGGGCCTTCCTCCCTGGGGTGCTGCGTGGCCTGAGGTGCCCCAGGGCGAGAAGACATCAGAGTTCCCAGCTCGGAAGGCAAAACCCTGCGGCAGCGAGAGGGAAGGGACGGGCACCTCAGGAGCCTGGCACCATGGCGGGCAGGGGGGCACCGCGGCTAGGACGAGGGGAACCGGGCAGGGGGACACTGCCTCGTGTTCCCCACAGGGAAGGGCTTCGTCGGGAGTTAGCGGCGCCGGCGGGACCCGCGCTGGGGAGGAAGAGGCAGGAAATCCGCCCGCCCCGCTTTGTTTACCGGCCCCGCCCGCTCCTCTGTCGTCACGCCGCCGGGTGGGCGGTGCAGCCGGTTTCAGTGGGCGGAAGTGAGCGCGGGTGAAGCCGTTCCGTCCGCCATCTTAGCAACGGGCGAGATGAGGTTGCCCGTATCTTAGGCGCCATCTTTGAGGCTGGCAGCGGGGAAGGCGACGGCCTGAGCGGCGGCCCCGGCGGATCGAGACGTCGCGGCGGCAGCAGCGGCAGCGGCGGTGGCGGTTCCCTGGGGTTCGGTAAAGTTCCTGCTCGCCGGTAACTAGAGCCGCTCGTAGACGCCAGGGGCTGGGGAATGGCCTCTCGCCAGGCCCGGGTCCCATCCGCTCCCCTTAGGGGAAGGAGGCCGCGTCCCCCGCGCCCGGCAGGGCGGGCGGCCCAGGCCGCGTCCCCCAGCCCTCCCCGCAGGGGTGCCCGTAGCCACTGCGGCGGCAGCGGGGGGCCGCTGGGGCCCCCAGGGCAGTGCTGGCCCTCGGGGGTTGGCGGTGGGGGTGAAGTGTTTTCCCCGGTCTCGGCGCCCCGGGACTTCGGGGGGGCGGGGGAGGAGCTGCTTCCCTGCTGACCGAGGTAGGCCCAAGGTCCCCTCTGTCCCCGGATGCGGGGCCGCGGCCCAAGGCGCAGCTCTCCCCTTCCCCATCCACTCCCCTTCCCCCGGCTGTTAAACCGTCTGTAGGGCTTGCCTGCGGGATCCCTCCTCCCCGGACCCCCGCCGGCCCGGCCCGATGGTCGCCCCGGGGAACCGGAGTCCTTGGGCAGGCTCTGGAGAGGTTGGGTTGGGCAAAGTGAAGATCCCAGGGTAGGTGCGTTAGGAGTGCGCATTATTTTCAGTTAAAGCCTTGTGCTTTCCTTTTGTAGCAATGCGTCTAAGGGGTGTGCTGTAACGTAGTCATCTGACAAATTGCTCCTTAGTTCCCCTAAGGAACTGCCTTCAGGATCTGACTAACTCTGGATGCACCCGCTTGTCATCTTAATTTCTCCTTTAGGTTGTTTAAAACAATCCAATTGGGTGACGTTTGTGTTTTTGTTTCTTGAGAATGGGATCTCAGAGGTTCTGTTCTCTTATGCTGATGTTTATAATGAAAATGCAGAAGTGATTTTTATTGTTGCAGGGATCAGTGTGTGGAGCTTACAGACTGTTCTTAGAATCGGTGCTTTGTGATGCATTCGGAGATTGAGCTCTGGGCCATAACGTTCTGTTATTTGATTGTAAAAAAAAAATATCTGTCGGGGGTAGGGCATTTTGAAGCGATATCAGAACCACTTCTATGGCCTGTGGTTGAATTGGACATCCCTTAAACTGATCAGGCTGAACAGATAGGCTGAATTTGTTGCTGGATGGCCAGGCAGAAAGCTGGGCTGGAGAAAACATCCTCTCGCTGTTGCTCCTCATTTCAAACGTCCCCTTTCCAAATGGCTGCTTTCAGGGGAAGTTGACTTTTTCCGAGATTTAATAAAACATTTTGGTGAGGAAGATGAATTGTTAGTGAATTGCTGCCAGAGCCAGGTGTTGATTTCAGAAACGGAAAAAGGATGAGTGTCTTTTCTTTCGGTAGGCCTGTCTCACCGGGAGGAGATGTAGCAGCTTTATCAGTCCCCTTAGCATGGAAGTGATTCCCGATGCTATTGAGGCACCAAGGAGGAAAAGCTGGTGGCCAGAATGATAAGAGTAGAGCCAGTCTCTAAAAACAGGAAAGAGAGGGCTATGCATTAAGGGAAAGCCACTACATGAGAAATTGGTGCTGTGTAAAAAATCCGTTAAGGATTTGGGACCTGCCGTGACTGCTGCACCCACGTGCGCTGCAGTCGTGCCTGTTGGCGCTGAGCGAGATGGAAGAAGCTTCCTCAGCGACTGCGGGATGTTAAAGCACGCGCAGATGCCTGGGAGGGGAGCAAAGACTCTGTCCTTTGGAACTTCAGATCTGTGGTTCACCTGCTGTGCCATGTCCAGAGCAAACGCAAACAGACAGCTGGCCGTGGCCAGTCAAGGTGCTCATCTGGGAAGGTGTAAGGGAGGGTGGACGTGCCTGTGAGGTGTCTGTGCCCCCTCTCTCCACACCCAGTGGTTTTATTGCTGGCTCTTGTGTCGGCAGTGACCAGGGGGCTGGTTTTCCAGACAGAAGAGGAGAAGGAGCGAGCTGAGCTGTGCCGGGGTAAACGAGAGCTGGCAAAGAGACTGGCCACTGGTGCGGGTTGTACTGGTGTGGCGGCCACAGCTGGAGCAGTGGTGGATTCTGGAGCATCTGGAGAAGATAGAGGGGGTTTTCTTTATGAAGGTGACGCTGTCAGAACAAACTCATCTGTTGTCTGGAACTTCACAGTTGACCTCAGGACATCTGGCACGCTCCTTGTGGTGGTTAAAAAGCGTGTCGGGCAGGGACTGACCTCAGCACTGCCGCGTTGCAGCACCACTTGCAGGCTGTGCCCCCTGCACGCTGGGCCAGGGCCTAAATGTGATGGTGCTCCAGGTAACCTGAAGCTCAGGAAGCGCATCTGTAATTTTCTGCTGTTCCACGTGAATTTTTGCCCCGCAAAGGGGATGTATTTCTTTTCAACAGACAGGCTTAGAGCCAGTTGTGGCTTGACATCTTCAGGCTTGGGTGTTCCTGTTCCACCTTTGCTTGCTGTGCTTGGTAGGAGAAAGGACGCAAATCTTAACCATGGGACTCAAGCTCTCAACTGCCTACTGCTGCGAAGGAGCTCGGATAGGAGAATACAGATGAACAGAGCCATGAAGACTGAAGACACTTTTTTCCAAGGCCAGTTTAGTAGAAGCTCACACAGGTTGTGGCACTAGACAATTCCCACCTAGAATGTGATTAATTCTACAGCGCTGTAGAAGAAACATTGTTCCTGGCTTTGGAGAAAGTACGGCACAAACCCAAGTGGTTGATGTGTGGACCATGAACCACCCTCGGACTACGTGGCAGGGATGGCTCAAGGCTGTCTCCTGATGCACCACACCAGCAGAAGTCTAGAAAAACAGGCAGCTCCCTCCCACTAAACTGCAACTTCCGCAGGAGGAATTGTTCCACAAGAACCAAGCTACCAAACTGTTGTGTGGCTTTCCTTTAATCCCCTCACCCCTGGCTTTCCAGCTTCTCAGGAAGGGCTCTAGGTGCCAGTTGCCATGTTTTATTTATGTTTTAAAATGAACCATTGAGGACTGGGAGCAAAGGGGAGCTGAGGGCAGGTTAGCAGTTGCTTAAGAGATTTGCTTACTCATACTGCTGAGGCACATCAAATTCTTGGAGCTCCAGCATTCCAGCCATCTTCCACAGGATCACTCGAAGCAGGAAGGAGCTGCTCAGTGATCTTCTCTCTACCTTTTATATGTTAAAGTGACTTTAAACCAGCAGAAGGTAGAGCATTATCCTCTTTCGGGGGAGAATGGGGCTGTTCTCAGCTCATTCCAGTGGTCTCAGATGGGTGATTGCAGTGGGGAACTGCAGTTCTCAGTCAGGTGCTGCCATCGGTCACATCCTTCTGGCTTTGCAGAGCACTGTGCAAAGTCTTTCACATCAAAGGTGGGCTGGGAGATTGGGTGAAACAACTTAGGCTTGAAGCTGATTCTCTACAGGGTGGTGCCCTCAGATCTGAGCACTCTCTTGGCCACTTTACTAGATCCCTGCTGTCAAAGTTGCTTTGAAGAATTCCTTCTCCCGCCTCTTGATGTGTCAAGCTAAAGACAGATCTGTACTGAAGCAGTGTCTGATCTGATGAGTGCTTCAGCTCAGGGTTATTCTTTGACAGTTACACAAACACCAGGCCCATCAGCCCTTTCAGGAACTGTTTGATTTCCCTCTCACCTTCAGGGAGAATGTCCTAATTCAGGTCCCTGAAGTGGCACATCTTCAAATAGAGTCTCTCCAGCCAGCGAGGGGCAGCTGTGCCTCATGGTGCTGGTAACTCACGGCTCTGTCTCCCGAAGACATCCCGCGATGAAAGGTGACCCCAGTTCAGTGACAGAGGAGCTGAAACGATCGTCTGCTTTAACCTTTGCCACCTTGGCTGGCAGCCCCGCAGTCAGTGCTCGGAGAGTCTCGAGCGCTGTAACCCCCCCGTCTCAGAACGTGCCTCCAACCCAGGCGTAGACCATTTAACAGCCAAAGCAAACATGAAGAGTAGAAATTATGACTGTTCTGCTTCAGCTTTGGACAACTCAGCTTTAAATGTTCATACGGAGGGTGGGATGCGTTAGGAAGAGGTTGTTCTGTGCTTCGGATGACACGAGGCGCATGGTTTACCCGTGATTCGTGCCACCAGCGCACGCTGTGCTTTCAGCCTCTGGAGCGTGAGAACAAGCAGGTAAATCAGCCGGGGTAATGCTGAGCGATTGATTGAAAAAGGGGTAGAACAGGTAATTCCTGGTGCTCTTCCTTCCTGTCCTCTATAAACAGGGGTGTTAAGCATCTGGAATATCTTTGTCAGAAGTTAAAAGGCACGACATCGACCACCAAGGAGTGTCCAAGTGAAATACTGAGTGATTTATAAACAAAAAGTACCCTTAGCTAGAGGCGTTAATACTTCTGCAGTTGTTGGGGTGCAAAATAAGTGTTCCCTTCTTGCTCTTCAGCAGAGGACAAAGGCCCATCAGGAAGGTTAGACCAAGGAATGGGGGACAGATTCTGCAGCACCGAGGCGGACAAGCTGGTCAGGCAAACTAGACAGACTTTGATTGTACTATTTATCTTCCCCTAGCAAAGGTAAAACTTAGGGTACTTGTCTGTCATCTGGTCCTGACCCTGAGCTACTGCATCTGTAGTGATTTACTTATTTTTACAAAATTAACTCAAAATCCCTTAATACAAACACTTTACTAGAGTTCTGGAGGAAAAAAAGTGTTTCACATTCTCACCAACTTCCATTAGAGACCTGCTGAGTGCACCAGAGTTACTCATTTTTATTCAGACCTTCAGGGGTTTAGTTCAGTTGCTTTCTGTTTAGCACTCAGATTGCCCTGTGAACTGACACCAGCTAAAAAAAAAAAATGGGGTCGAGTTAACCTTTTTTTTTTTAAATGAAAAGATACTTAGGAGTTTAGAACTTCGAGGTGTTTTTCCCAGGTTTGGTATTGATTTTCTTTTTGTTTTCAAGTTTTGCTTTTTTCTCCCATCCCTTAAACAAGATCCATTCAAATTCTGAACAGCTCTTGAAGTCTGCTCAGAGATACGAAAAGCAACAAGCAAAACTTTGAGCTGCTTGAGCATTCAAAAGAGCTAAATCTGAGGGGATCTCTTCCTCCCCCCGCCATGATAGTGGATACAGTAAAGTTGGACTCTACAGGCATCCCTCCCATCCTCGAGGAAAAAAATGCTGCCTTCTAGACAGTGAATTCCTTCCGATTGGTGTTTGAATGCCTCTGCTCAGCAGAGCACTGGGCTGTACTTGCCACCTCTTCAAGTGTTGGCTTGTGCAAGCTGAGGAGACCGTCCTTGCAATTTAATTTGTCGGCGATATTGGTAACGCCTTTGGGAGAACGTTTCTTGTCAAACTTCTCCCTGAAGGAGCACCAGGAATTTTTAGAAGTAGATCAGGGGAATCCGTGTGTCATAAAGTCTGTTCTTCAGGGTGCTAAAGGTCACAAGTGAACAGTCCCATCGATACTGAAGAGGGGAAGGACACTTTGTGCTTAACTACTGCTTTTATTCCCTTTATCAAGCCATCAAAAAACCCAATTACTAATATGAGAACCCAACTTTTCCTCTCTTTATTTTAGATTTGGGAAAATTCCCTGCCAGAAAAAAAGAAAAAAAAACCAACAAACCCACCCTGGAAAATTCCCTAGTGTTTGTAAAAGGTTCCAACCTTTTATTATTAATTTGTAAGAACTATTTCATTCAGTTTTGTCCAAAAGAGTCGGAAATACTTTGCACAGAAATGTGCAGCGTTTTAGTGAGAGGGGTCAGGATCACCTTGATTTGAACTTTTATCTGGTCTGGTTGCAGGTTTTATGGCATTTAGTATATTTTTAAAAATAAGAATCAAAGTATCTGACTTTGTATAAAAGAAAAAAAAAAAACAAACAACCCCCAAAAAACCAAAACAACAAACCCAAACCTGCTCGTGGCTAAATAAAATCAGCGGCACCAAAAATCACCAGCTGATTGGACCTAAGCCATCCCTCCAAGCTTTCCGTGCTCTCGCAGCAATGGGTGATGCTGGATATATGGATTAGGGAACAGCATACTGATGGCAAACTCGTAAAAAGCAAACAAATTCTTTCCTAAAATCAAAGTAATTCCAAATTCTTGGTCTCATGCAGCCATGCCGCTTGCCAAGCGAGCATCTCCCTGCCTCTCAAAGCTTGCTGTACCCTCGAGCCGCTCTCTCCTCCCCGTGGTAGCTGATTGCAGCTCGCCGTGTTCTGATCAGGGCTAGAAGTTGTTCTCGATCTGGAGCCCGTACAGCACGCGCTGTGCATGCGTGTGTATAGACCTGGCTCTACCCCATGCGTGGACACGTGTGTGCAGTTTGTGTGCTGGCCCCCGAATCACTCCTGTTTATAAAGCATCAGCCTCGAAGGCACGTTCATCCAAATATTACATAGATCTGTTATTTTTGCCACTTCCCTTCGAAAGGAGAGGCTTTGGATGTGGCCTGAGGGGGCAGATAGCCCCCAGATTTGAATTTTTACTCTTTACTCCCTGTTGACTTTATTATCGCTCGCTCTCGGTGTGTGTATAAGCACATGTGTGTATGTATATACATATTTGTGTGTTTATATGCACAAGAATGTTTTTGCTGTACAGGTAATAAAGATGGGGGAAGGTTTTTGTGTTTTCTTAATAGGTGAAGAAATCTCGAAGACCAGAAATTGCAACTTACTGAATTTTAAATTAAAAAAAAAAAAAAAAAAAAAAAAGTTAAAATTACCCGGCTGTGGAAGATGGATCCTCATTTTTGCAGCCACTTTGAATCACGAGTTCAACTTTAGATGCACTGGGGTTTTTTTGTTCTTTTTGGTTTTTTTTGGTGTTTTTTTTGAAGAGCTAACTAACCCTGGCTGTCTCCAGTCTGACAGTATGCAAATGGACTTGCTTCCTCCATTAGTTGTAAGATGTTTAAAAAGCACATCCTATGTTTGAATTGTGGATGAGAGGTTCCCTTGGCAATGTGAGGAGGAAAATTCTTTCTACCCCTTTATTATTAATTCACGGATTCAGTGTTGGTTCGGCCTACAGGAGAAGTTAACTGGAAGTCTTTGAAGATCAGTATCTTTGCTGAAGTTGTCCAGGTACGTGAACCTGAAGATCTGTGGTGACTGGAACGTAATGTTTAATGTCTCGGCTGTATTTTATAGAAATAATTAGTGCCCACAGTTAATAATTGACTGATAACTCACCTGTATGACCGGGGCTTTAGGAAGTGCCTCTCTTGTTGGGCTCCCAGCCACACGCAGTCATGTTTTCTGTGCTCCAAGGCCTTTAGACCACTACTAAGGACCCAGAAGAGCACACTTGCTGACAAAACCTGTCCAGGTTTACTGAAGTCTGACTTAGTATTTGGGTCAGTTTTGTGACCAGCCGATTTTAGGACATCAAGAGATGAATTTGATGAACAGCAAGCAGCTATAAAAATGCTTATTGCTTCATTGTTCTTCACTTCTTGATCCCTTTCTTTAGGGTTACTTGTAAAAAGAAGATTTCGCTGATCAAGCCAGTAGAAGGCACTCAGTCCAAGAAAGAGTGAAGCCAGCTATTGCCAAGACTGGAGGAAGTCTCTGTTGAGGGAACCCTTAGAACCTGAACTTGTTTGAAGAATCTGTCCATTATGTCTAACCAAGGAGATGACTGCTACTTCTATTTCTATTCCACATGTAACAAGGTACTTTGGGGCTTCTTTTGCTTTGGGGTTAGTTTTTTTTTTTTGCCTTTAGATTTTGAGAGAGGAGGGGGAAGAGTGGAAGGAGACAGAGATTTCTGATAATAAGCAATTTGATTCTGCTTCTAGTTCTGATAACACGGACCGTTTTTGGGCCGCGCTGGTTCATTTTCCTTTCTCGTCACAGGGTGACAGCTGTTCCTTCCGCCACTGTGAAGCCGCTCTGGGAAACGAAACAGTCTGCACCCTCTGGCAGGAGGGTCGATGTTTCAGGAATATCTGCAGATTCAGACACATGGAAATTGACGTGAGTGTTTCCCTAAAGCTGTGTTCTCAAACTAAATCACCGGGAGCATTTTCCGTTGCTGTAGGTGAACTGAATGTGCTTCTACATGATAGATTGACTTGCTATAAAATGATGCTGGTTTCAGTTACTAGGGAGGAAGCTGGGGGCAGAAAAGTTAATTTTTTTAGGTATATCTCAGCACAACATTGTGTTAGGGGCTGATGTTATTCTCTTGACGGAGACAAAAGCAGCCACCTTCATCAGACTGGTTCAGTGTGCTGGAGCAGGGCAGCAGTAAACAGCCTGCACTATTTCTTTACCTAATGTCGTTCTGACCTCTTGGGGTAGTACAGGGTAGGGAGAGAAGATACGGGGTGGACCTAAGGCTCTGAAAGATAAATTCAGATAGATGTAACCTTGGGAGTTTAAGATGTTTTTCCCTCCAAATAATCCCAGCAGCGTGCCCATGGTTTAGTAATAATTACTGACCTTTGGAGTGGCGGTTCAGTCCCGTCTCTGGCATAATGGGAGACTTTGTCTCTTTGCAAATGGAGTGGGTGAGTTACCGTGAGCTTTTCTTTCTTCCTGTCTTCAGAAGAAACGCAGTGAGATTCCTTGCTACTGGGAGAATCAGCCTGTAGGCTGTCAAAAGTCCAACTGTGCTTTTCATCACACCAAAGGGCGTTATGTTGATGGACTCTTCTTACCTCCAAGCAAAAGTGAGTTTCTTAGGCCCTTTTTTCTTCTGAGTATTAAATAATTATTTTGGAACGTTACTTACGAGAGGGTCCAATACCACAGAAGACATCAAGTAACTTTTCATTGATGAGTACAGGGAGAAGCCTGCAGTCAGGGGCTCTCAGCTAAACAGAATGTAATTCTGGTATTTAATTTCTTCTTTCATGCTCAGCCTTTCTGTGCTTTGTGTGACCTTTGCCTGTCAGGTTTCTGTGCCCTCATTCGCTCCTTCGAGTGACAGGGTAGTGAGATTTGTGTGTGAAGGGAAGACAGTGTTTGTAGTGTAACCAGCGGTGGGGAACAGGAAACTAAATTCAGTAGCTGGTGGGTTGTCCACCTTACCAGCCAGCTCCATGCTGTGAGTGCCACACAGGCACCAAAGTTGTGAATGACCAAATTACAGACGCTCCTCCTCTTCCTCCAGCTACGCTTCCAAGTCCCCCCGAGTCTGCAGAAGATGATGTAAAAATGGCTCAGATGTCGCTGCAGCAAAACAAACTTTCTGTCCAGTCCAATCCCTCTCCCCAGCTGAGGGGGGTGATGAAAGTGGAAAACTCTGAAAATGTCCCAAGTCCTACACACCCTCCGGTTGTGATCAACGCTGCAGATGATGATGAAGATGATGATGGTGAGTGGCTTTTACTCGTTGAAGGCATTTCTACTGTAGGTGAACGTGTAAAGCACAGAATACCTGAATTGATAGTGGTTAAAGCTACGGACAGGAGTCTGGAGTCCTAAATAAATTTCCCCCCCACACCTTTATTTCTTTTAGTTACATGAGTTTGTCAAGTCGATGGAGCTGTTCTACAGACAATTGTGTTTGTAGTTAAGAATACAAACAGAATATGAACCATGGGCTGAAATGCCACTGTATGAGCTACAGAAACACGAAAAATCTTGTGTGATCCCTTTTTTGTCTTTCAGACCAACTTTCTGAAGAAGGAGAAGAAACTAAAGCACCTGTCCAGCCACCAGCTCCAGAAGCCCATAACGGATTGCGGATGATTTCCACTAGGAAATCCAATGCCAATACAAAACAAGGTATTCCAACAGCTGTAGTAGGGTGGGTTGGAAGGAGAATTTGACAGTTAACTCAAAAGCAGTATGTTCTAAAAACGTGATAGAACATAGGGTAGCTGGACGGAGTCAGCGTGTTTCCATGGGCTCGTTCCTGTCTAATGACATCAGGCAGGTAAACGCCTCCTTCTTTACTTTGGTAGAACAAAGTAGAGCCACAGAGCAGAGCTGAAATGCCTTTGGGTGAGTCCTTTTGAATACTGTGGGAACCCATGTCTAGTGTTGGTAGTTAGGGTAGGTAGGTAGATAGAGGAATTGAATATCATGTCTAAAATCACAATTAAAACATTTAAATTGATGATTCAAATGCTCATGTGTTTGAAATCGTGATAAAAATGCTTAAAACAATATTTTTTTACCCTGTAGGATGGGAGGAGGGGTGAAGAAAGGTGCCAGTTTACTGAAATGCTCTCCTTTCTCTGGCTTTTTATACTCGTGGGGAGTGTTGACAGGGTTTATTTGAAATGCTTTGGAAAGGTTCTGAGCTTGAGGACCTGTGCTCTTCAATATGTGCATTTAAGCCTCAGTTTCATTAACCGTTTTTTTGTGTTTTCAGATGACAATTTAAACTTTGGAATAAAAACACTTGAAGAAATCAAATTGAAGAAACTAAAGGAAAAAACAAAAAAACAAGGTGGTGAGTTAATGCCCCCTACTTTAGTCTTCTGCCTTCTCTCACTCTTTTTTTTTTTTTTTTTCCTTTTCTTTTAATCCTTCTGATTTTGTGGGCTCCCTGGCTGTACATTGGTGAGTGCAGTTATTTGCAAAAGGAGGGAAATATTTTTGTGTTATTGGGTTCAGACTGGAAGGTGACTGCAGCTGAGAGCTGCCTGGGGGATCAACTTCCATGTTTAGCTGGGGGCCTTGAGCTTCTTCGGCATGAACCCTGTCTCCTTCAACTCAAACAGCTGCTGTTCTGGATTGGAATTCCAAGGGCAGGTCAGATGGAAATTGCTCATCTCTCGTGCGTGCACTGGTCGCTGTATGTTTGGCAGTAATGCATAACTAATGGGGTTTGTCTTCGTGGTAGTTCTTCTGTTTTGGTTGGTTGGGTTGTTTTGTTGGGATTTTTAATCTAAACATCTTTGTCTCGCTCTGATCAGAAGGTCCTTCAGGAGTTTCTGCTCATCCACTCCAACCTCGGACTATTCCTGTGCCAGAAAAGGAGAACGTACGGACAGTAGTGAGAACAGTGACTCTGTCCCCAAAGCAAGGTAACAGTCGGTACTGTTGTTTCCTTTTCATGGCTCCTAAACTGAAAAAATAAGTAATAATTAGGATAATTTAGACACGTCGGTCTGCTGGAGCTGCCTGTTCCAGTTCAAACCATGCTGTTATGGTTGAAGACCCTGGGTGTACTGGAAAGATTGGGCACTTGTAGGTGCTCAGTTTGTATTGCGATAAAAGGCGGAGAAGGGGGTTTTATCAGCCTGGCATTAAGCCGTAGCTAATAATACATTATCACCATCCTACAGACTCTCAGTTGTGCCTAATTTCACTTTTGTGTTCCTGAAGTTGAGTGAGATTCGTGAATGTGCTGATGCATTGACAGAATCGGCGTCTGGGTTCAGAGCAGTAGCAGCAGAGAGGGGGGTAGTGTCAGAACAAGCGTCGGCAGGGAGAAGGGATGGCTGAAAAACGGGGGAGTAAGGAAAGGAAACACCTGTAGAAATGGTATTCTATGAGTAGCCAGTTTTTGAGGCATCCAGGAGGCTGAGTGGGGCAGTCATAGACAGCAGAGTGATAGGAGTCTGTAAATGGTGGGGGTGAAATCTGCACAAATTATTTTTTAATACAAAACCCGCGTAGCACCGCTTTTCCTCGTAGCTATTCATTTGGCTTGGCTACCAAAAGAGCATCTTGTTTTGTGGACATGGGTTCAAAGGACAAAGGTTTTACTGGCTACTGGTTTCTGTGCACTAAAGAGACTGTTCTTTGCTGCAGGGGAGGAGCCTGTGATTCGACTGAATCTTGCCGAGAGACTGGGGAAACGGAAAGCCTCTGCAGGTGAGAGCTCTTTGGGTGCCCTCGGCTAAACGTGGCTATATTGAAGGGTGGGTTTTGCTGTATGTGGGAGGAGAACTGTACTGGTAGCGATCCGTATCGACTGCAGAAACAGCAAGTTTTGTTACCAACTGAAAGGCAAACGTACAAAAATCTACCTGGAAGAACTGAAATTTGCAGATGACATGTTCTCCAATCCTCCTCCAGAGAAATGTTCTTACCCTATTTCTTGTTTTCTCTCTCTCTGAAGCTGTTAAAAGCGTCCTCCCGCTGAAGCGCAACCTTGCCGAAAGGCTGGGGAAGAAGATAGAGATTCTGGAGAATGCTGAGAAAGCACCAAAGAGAGGTACAGTCGCTGAGCAGACGGCTGGACTTGCTGTGCTGAATTTCTATTTAGGTTTTTTGTTTCTCCTTTCCCCTCGTGGTTCCTTTTGCATGTTGGTTTTGTGTCTCTCCTTTCGAAATATGAACACAAAATTGAGAGGGGTGCAGTCTCCCAAACCTTTTTCTGTTTCTCTTGCAGTTCAAGTCCCCAAGTCTCTGAAGGAGAGGCTGGGACTGCCTGCTGAGCAGACCAGCACAGAGACAGGTAATAACTGGATATTTAATATGCCTTTCCCTTTTTTTTTTCTGCCCCTGAACTTCCACACAGCCCTAAAAGTTCATTTAAAATTCAAAATACAGGTTGTTTAAAGGAGAATGAAAAGATTATGCAGAATGATGCTGTCCTAAGATGCATTCTTGGAAACACTCAGACATAGTTTTCCTTGGTACCGTGACAAATTTTGGAGGCTTTAAATATTGTTGAACTTGCCTTAAATGTTGGTGCTTCTCTCTTTCTGATGATGGCAGAGAAGGCTGCTAAACCAACAGGAGAGATCCATGTGAAAACACTGGAGGAAATTCGTCTTGAGAGAGCTAATCAGAGACGAGGAGAACCTCAAGCTAAACCCCAGGCTGAAGGACGTTGTAAAACAGAAGATCCCACCTTGGGGGCAAGACCTTCCCCTGCAGTTCGCATCAAAACTTGCTCAGGAGCCCTGGCTGAAAAGAACCACAAGCGAGTGGAGGAAGACAAGCAAAAACCAGAAGAGTTTCCTATCAAGCCTAAAGTTGAGAATGAACCCAAGAAGCAGAATGTGCTCTCTGCATCTGCGCCCAGCAAAGTGCAGCTGGCAGAGCCGGCAGGTAAAGCCAAGCCTGCAGGAGAAGTGCACATTAAAACCTTGGAAGAAATCAAGAAGGAGAAAGCTCTGAGGCTGCAGCAGAGTGGAGAAAATGTGCCAGTTCCACCAGCACAACCTGAACCTGCCCCGACCGGGAGGAGATTGTTACGGATCACAAAGCTCATAGGTAATAACGCGACTTGGTACCTGCCCTGGCGAGGTGCTTCCCCTGATGAGCAAACTGTTTGCTGAGGATTTGCTTTGCTTTTTCCTTCTGTGTGTCTTTGAGGATAAAAGGAGTTTTAAGGCTGCAAAGCCAGGAGGCAAGAAGGTACCAGAATATGCAACTGTACTATTTTCTATTAATTTTCTGTATTTACCAGTGGAAAATTGATTCCTTGAGGAGCTTTGCAGTCTGATTTCTCTCTTCCATGTTTTTGGTTTTTTTTTTTTCTCCTGCCACCTGTTTGTGATATTTGCTGAATCCAAGTTTACCTTCCTCTGTGTTGTTTAAGTTACTGATATATATGTTTGCAAAGCGTGTATGGACTCGGTGATGTGAGGGCCAGAGTGTTCAAGATCTACTCATTAAATTCCCTGTAAGCCCTGTAAAAAGGGTGTGAGGTTGAGGGAGAGGGAGCTCGGATGCTGCATGGATTGCTGGAGCCTCTCCCTCTGTCCTGTTATTAGTCGTGAGGCCATCAACACTCTGAGGAAATAGGGATAACCAGGTTTCTTTATTTCTGCAGTTGACAAAATAGTGAATTTTTTTTTTTTCTCTTGTTTTAAAGCACCGGGGAGAGAAGAAAAGAAGATAGTGGAATTGAGCAAACCTTCTCCCAGAGCTGTCTCTGCAGCTGCAGAGGTGAGTCCCTCATGCAGACACACTTGCAGTTGTACCATTTTTGCTGTGTTTAATTCTGTTTTGTGTTTAACTGGCTGCATGCCCCCAGTTGGAGCGTGTTCCTGCCCTTCTGTGTTTGGCGAGCGCTGCAGAGAATTTCCTGTCGCTTCCAGACACTTATCTTCCCCGAGCTTTGAATTAATCTGATTATTCCTGACAAGGGATAAGAACCCCTGTTAGCACCAGATGAAATCTGCAGGGTTAATGAGGAGGGAATGTTTTTGTTCTCGGTGACTTTATCTGTCAGATTGGAAAGAGATCCTAAAATCCCGAGGTGAGCATTTTAATAGGAGAAGGTAGAGCTTTGTACTGGAGGAAATCGGTCTGTCGGTGAAGGCTGTACTGGGGAGGACAAGTTTGTATTACAGAGGGATCACCACTCAGCTTTTCTTAATGAAATCTCCAGAGATTTCTATCCTGTTAAGTCCTCATCTTTTGTTTCTTTCCAGCCCTCTGATCAGAGCGCAACTAATTCTAAAGTTCAAGTGAAGAGCCTTGAGGAGATAATGAGGGAGAAGCGGCAACTGAAACAGCGCCAAGAAGAGAAGCTTCAGAAGGAAGCAGCTGCCATGCCGTCCCCTGCTGAAAAAGCAGCCAAGGATAGAACTCCAGCATCAGGGAGCCCTGAACCCACCGTGGAGTCAGGGTCAGCTTATCAACTTGCGAAGAGGATCATGGTGAAATCTCCAGAAGATGGGGTTGAAAGCCCCGGAAAAGATGCTGCTGTGTCACTGGGGAAACAGACAGCTCAGCTTCTGGAACGGAAAGCTAAGAGTAAGCGTTGACTTGGAGGGTAAAGAGCTCCTTTGGGTCGTGTTGTGGAAGAGAGGCAGATGATGTTTTTTTGTTGTAGCTCTGGCTCCTTAACTTCTTTAACTTCTTAACTTCTTTGCTCTTTTTTATGACTTGTTGGTAAACGGAGTTTACTGTGTGGAGAATACTGCTGGGAGTCTGGCGACTGGCACTATAATTGTGCTGGCCAAGTGTACTTACCTGGAAGGACTGTTAAGAAACCTGTTTCGTTTTTCATCCTGAGGCAGAGCAAGACTGTCATCACTTCTCTCTTCCTTTTCTCTAGCCAAATCTAAGGTGTGCCTGAAGCCCTCGGATGGGAAAGGCAGCTCCCCCACGAAGCAGACACTGAAACGGAAGGCAGCCGAGAGCCATCCCTCCGCTGTGGCGGCTGTGAAGCCCTTGAGTACCACTGGTGGTGACACAAAGGAGCCTTCAGCTAAAAAAGCGGCTGTGGTAAGGACAGTGGCTGAGGCACGAGTGGGTCCTTAGTGAAATTTATGCCCAAGTTTTACCCTCCTCTTGGAAAAAGATGGAAAACTGAAATGTTCTACAGATCTCTGTTCCCTCAGCTCCCTGACAGGAGGTTGGAGCCAGGTGGGGTCAGTCTTTTCTCCTAAGGAACAAGTGATAGGACAAGAGGAAATGGCCTTAGATTGCCCCAGGGGAGGTTCAGGTTGGAGATGAGGAACAATTTCTTCCCCTCCAGGGTTGTCCAGGGCTGTCCCAGGCTGCCCAGGGCAGGGGTGGAGTCCCCGTGATCCCTGGAGGGGTTTCCAAGCCCCCCCGTGGAGCTGTGGTGCTGAGTGACAGGGGTCAGTGGTGCCCTGGCAGTGCTGGGTTAACTTTGGACTTGATGAGCTGAAAGGGCTCTGCCAACCAAAATGATTCTGTGATTCCTAGGCTGTTGTTCCTTCTCTGCCGGAGGACAGCCTGCTTTCCATACCTGGGAGAGAAAAACCCAAAACCAGGTAAAAAAACCACAACCTGTTCTTTTTCTTGACCTGTGTCTTGTATGTGAAACACCAAGTTTCTGATTTGTTCTCTCTCTCCTTCCAAGTCCTGAACAGCAGATTGGAAGCCAGGCTGACGCCGTGGCACTATCTGAGGTCTCGAGCTCAACTTCAGCTTCTTCACAAGTCCCGGTCAAGATGCGCCGGTCGAGCTCCACGGGGGCGGGGAAAGCGCCCTTATCTGTGGAGGATGACTTCGAGAAGCTTATCTGGGAAATCTCAGGAGGCAAACTGGAAGCAGAAATTGATCTGGACCCAGGGAAGGACGAGGATGACCTCCTCCTGGAACTCTCGGAAATGATTGACAGCTGAGCTGCAGAGGGGTTTAACAAAACAAAGAGGGGAAAAAAAAATACAAAAAAAAAAAGCCACAAACAACAAAAAAAAAGCTAAAACTGTATTTTATTGGGTCCTCAGAGGTGATCCTGTTTCTAGCTGAGGCTTTGCGCTGAGTCTAAAAGCACAGTGGAACTGGTCAGAATGGGCAGTAGCTGCACTTGGTTGTCCTTAATTCCCCTGCTGGTCAGAGTCAAGGTCCTGTGTGTCTGTTCTGTGACTGTCAGTGGCCACCTTCGTCGTGAAGAGGACAAAGCACTTGTGTATTTAGGGACACAGCCAGCCCCCTGCAAGCCGTGGTGGCTGGGAACTGATCTGCTGACGGAGCGATGCTCTGAAGGCTTCAGTGAGAGCTTCTTCCTTCCTCCCCCTTGGCACAACTCGATGTTCAGTGCATCTCGAAGCTTTGGTTTCTCATTTCCCGGACAGCTGGCATCTCAAGCCTGGAGTTACCATGTCAACTCTGGAGTTTTGTTTATGCCACCGTTTTGACTTTAATCTGTTAGGGTAACTTAATGGAAACGTGGGGAGGGAGCAGAATAATTCCTGTTTTGGACCAAACGAGCTGCCAGGGGTGGCGGTTGGGGTCAGTCCATCCAGCCTTACTTGGAATTAGTGGGGAGGGCACGATACCGGTGTGAAAAGTGGCAGCTGCGCCCTGCAGCCCTCCTGCCCCCTCCCCATTTCTTCTGCTCTACCAAAGCTTGGGGGGTGTTGGAGCTTTTTGCCGACGTCAGCAGGATTCTGGGGTGGGTGGTTGGGATTCCTCTTGTAGCCCGCAGGAAATTGGTAAACTAAGAATCAGTTTAAGTGCCTCTTGGCTGCAAGAGTCACCCCCCCCTGCTGCTGGCAGGTCGCCCGGGAAGCGGTGGCTGCTCCGACTCCTCTTCAGCCACCCTCAGTTTCGTCCCACCAGCCTCAGCCAACCCCCCAGGGCAGCCTCTGCCCAGGCTGGCGATCGGGGATCTTTCTGGGCCCGTCCCGGCATCCTCCCTTCGCTCCCGCCCCGTGGAAGTCCCGACTGGAGGTTGCTGGTTGGCCTCAGGTGTTCAGGTGCAGCCTGAACTGGTGCCTCTGCAGAGGGGGGCTGAGACTGGGGTGTATTGTGTACCCTGCCCCAGGGAGGGCTGGCCCTGGCTGATCCATGGCTGAATTATTTTCTTATGGTTTTGAAGGACTTGAGTCTCTTCCTGCTCTGGTTTGCGAAGCTCCAGGAGCCCTCAGGCATTTGCTGCTGGCAGAGCTAAAAAAAAAAAAAAAAAAAAAAATTAATTTTAGTTGGTTGTAAATAGTTTCCGTTTGAAGAGAACATTTGTGTGCTTTGATAATCCACTGTGACGTCTTAGCTCCCCCAGGGAAAGGATTGAAACCAGCAGGGAGAGAACTGCTGGGTGCCCCCAGCCCCTTTATCCTGCTGAATACTTGGTCCCTGCGGAGCCTTCGCCAGTGCCGGGGGCAGAGAGGAAGAGTGTGGCCGGGAAGGCTTCCTCTCGCTGCTGAGCTGCCTCCCTCCCCGGGCTCTGGCTGCAGAGGGGATTTGCTTTCTGTAAATATTTTATTCTTCCATTTTATATTGGTATTCTATTTAAGGAACTGGCTGAAGCGTAGCCTGGGCTCCGCTGGTGAGCTGTTCCCCACCACAGCAGGGTTTTTAAATAAACCTGGCCCAGGAGAGGTGTCGGTGCCTGGTCTGTCTGGGGGGGTGCCGGGGGGGGGGGGGGGGGGGGTGCAGCCAGAGGGGCCGGGGGGGGACGAGGTGGTGTGGAGGGGG
>JANIJG010007118.1:0-11225 GCA_024611175.1 Megaceryle torquata
GTTTGGGGTTTTTTGTTTGTTTGTTTTGGGGTTTGGGGGGGGGGGGAGGGGTGTAGTTTTTGTTGCCTTTTTTCCCCCCAAAGGATAATCTTTAAAAAGTAAAATTATCTCCTCTTTTCTGTCTATCTTTATTCCCATTTTTCATTTTTGACATACTGCAAAACCAATCTTCACGTTAACCAAACCCGTGGATCTTGGTGGAAACACATCAGTGGTGTATTTTTCCTATTACATTAACATGGATATGTACTGCTCTTATTCCCATTATTTTATGTGCTGGGTCCAAGCCAGGGCATGTACACCCTATAGCATACCAACAAGTTTCAGGTGAAGAGGGAGGATTGTGAATTTCTTTATTATTATGAGCATCCTCTTATGGCAATTTCCTTAGGCAGTAGGACATATATATAAACACCTGAGATATGTCACAGCTATAGTATTGTTCCTAAATTAGCTACAGGAGCTAAGTGTTCTAATAAAAGTTAAAAAAAATAAAATCGGTGTACATCAAAAGTCTGAAGTATAGTGTACACGTAATTCACACATTAACAAATAGCAATGGTACATATGACAGTTCTTAAAAGCACTATGTATACTGATATTTTTCCTGTTTATTTGTTCTTTTAGTTTTTAACCTGTAAGAATTTGGGGAGGTTGCTCTCAACAGATTTAAATCATGGCAAACAATCTCAGTTTTTGCTGTACTGCTTCAAGAGAACAGCTTCTTTCCAGGTGCCACAGAAACACTCAGCAGGTCTGCTTTTTACCATAAGCAAAGCATTCCTGCAAAAATAAAGTGGCTTCAGACGTATAGCAAGTAAAAGGTCTGACTGGCTGATCTGCTTTGGGTGCTTTAGAATGTATAGCATATTACCTGAACTGTATATACACGAAATGATAAAAACTTGTAAACAAATACAGGAAAACGTTATAAAGTATACAAGAGATGTAAACGGACTAGATGGTAATATTGCT
Source organism: Megaceryle torquata (assembly GCA_024611175.1). Lineage (NCBI taxonomy): Eukaryota > Metazoa > Chordata > Aves > Coraciiformes > Cerylidae > Megaceryle > Megaceryle torquata. The sequence continues at coordinate 976 of JANIJG010007118.1, forward strand.
ATCCTTCAACTTGTCCTGGCCTCTGTTTTGAGTAACAAAATTCTATACTAGGCTTTCAAACTTGCATAAATAAGTTTAAACCAGCACCTTAGCTGCAAGAATTCAGTGTATTAACAGAGAGAGAACTAGGAATAAGAAGAGCAGCTGTCAGGGAGAAGAAGGGTGGACTGAAAGGAAACAGGAAGAAAACATTCTTTTAGAGGAGATGTGGAAAAACTTGAGTACATAAAAAAATACCTTGTGATTTTTCCCCCCCAAAGACAAAGCTCTGATAGATCATGGCCGAGCTCCACAGTAAGACATTAGACTGCACTTACCTAAACCAAATACTTCAGCAATATAACAATGAAAAGATTCTTAATGGGTCCACAAAAGTGTAGTCTGTTGTAGAACATATACTGTTTAGCAGTTGTTCTTTCCAGAAAGGGTTGCATTGCTAAATACAGCAGGTTTGATCCACACCTTTATTCTAAACATCACTTTGCCAAATTATTTCTGTTGCACTGGCTCAAATAACCCCAACTGTATATACATCATTACAGATTAGTTTCCATCCTTCACCAAGGAACTTTGCTCAGGAAAGCAAACCCATTTGTTGACAGGAGCGAAGGTGTTACCATCCGACCATTTCTCAGTGACCTCTATGAAATGAGTTGCTGGTAAGGACAAGTATGAACGGGGGTGCAGGGCAGCAACCTCAAAGCATCTCGGACAACACAGAAAGGCCAGCAACAGCTTCTCTCTCTCACAATCGTGTTTGTCCTGAAGACTAAGGAGATTATAAATTTTCAGTACTCTTCCAGACCTCAGTTTCCCTGCTGACAGAGATTTCACTTTGGGTATTGCATGTAATAGAAGATAAGATCAACAAATCCATGATTATACAACAACTAGTTTCAATCATAAACTGGAAATCCAATTATGAAAAGTCCTGTGACCCATTAACATTATCTTCATAGTATGTGACACTCCACTGAAAAATAATTGAATTTTCTGGAGGAAATAGTCTGATTATTAATTCATAAACAGTTTGGAATACAGACTTAGCATTTTATTTCATATCATTGTTTCCAAACAAAAACAATTAAGGCTTTACTTTCTACTCCCAGAAGTACTGTTTGAATACACAAGACAAACAACCCTGAACACGATGAGCAGTGCATGTTCCTGCCAGAGCTCTTATGGCATGTTAGGGAGATTCGTTACCATGAAAACTAAATGCTAATTTTTAATTTAATTTTCCTTAAAGTAATGTTTACATATGCAAAGGCTTTGTTTAAATATTGGAAAAAAAGATCGAAACACCAAAATCCATAACCTAGTATAGAATAGTTAATTTAAAATATAAATACCACAGTTCATGAGCAACCGAGCCCTTCCTTCCAGATTTTAGAGGTCTGACTGCTTATTTCATAATGCAATCACACTGCAGTAATTTGAAAGGGATCTAGTTTTATGCATGCATAATTTAAGCTGAACTACATTAAAATTAAAAAAAAAAAAACAATTAATGTTGTTCACTTTGGCCTCATTTAATCTTTTTGTGTGTGTGCATGTAAGTATATCATGCGGTAATTCACATATTTGTGCTCTTTTTAACCACATTCTTAACACCAAAGTAAGTTAACTGCCTGAATTTTATATTGCAAGTGTTTCTTCTGAACAAATATTTCTTTCAAGATATGATGGTGCTTATTCCCCCCATTCAAATACATGGACCACTTTGAACATTGACTTGTAATCATATAGATATGTTAATTAGCTGTAATTGATATTTTTTATCCGTACCCAAAAATACCAACGCAGATTGTTGCTTGTTGCATTAGAAACAAAAGTTATGTACGTAGGGTTCCAAAACTGCGTCAATCATCCCACCTTTCACATTATAAAATTCATTATGAAACAGACCTTAAAATCAGTGGAAATAGACTTCTGTGGAAGTCAGATTTTTCCTCTCATACAATTAAAAAACAGCTCACTCTTAAAAAACAATCAACGTTTTTCAAGTGTAATGAACTTCACATCAACTACATGGTAACCAAGGTACCCAACCAAGGGTGCACGGCTGTACGTGTTGTGTGGTGCATTCTGATGCTAGTGATTTCGCTTTCCTTTAGAAGAACAGAGACCTTGGCAAAAGTTAAACATTCCAAAGAGCATTACAGTCACAGTTGGTGGCAGAATCCCATTTAGTGGCATTTCACCCAGCACATGTACTGTAAGCACTGTATAGATTTGTTAGTGAATAAACCCTCTTCCTCCTTGACTCCTCAAAAATTCCCAAATGATTTCCCTGAGAAATGTTAACGTCTTGACACTTTAATTAAAGTGAAAACACAGCATTATTCCAGAATTAATGACGTGACACAATTATGGTCTCAAAAGGCCAAACAATGCTGACATTACTGATAGTTACACAAACAATGTTTCACCACCTGCTGTGGGGGCTTTGTGTGAAGGCTCTCATTCCGTTGAGAAGTTCCCTCTTAAACTGTTCAAAGTCAAACCCTACCATAAAGCCCCAAGTGAAGGAGGTAAAGCACTACAGGAACTCCTGCAAGATAAAGGACACCCTTATGCACAACACAATTCCCAGCTCTCACCATTTGACAGGGTGGCTGTCCTGAGGAAGAGAGCAACACCAACAGCTACCCATAAAAGTAAAGAACAATAAACATTTTAAAGTCTTGCTATTTTTTATATTTGTATAAATTATTTATATATTTGTTTTGGAGGTTTTTTTATGTTTCCTCAGCAACATCTAAAGGTTTGTTCTTCTGTTAAATACAAAATCAGTAGGCCTCTTTTCCCAGGAACTCAAAGCACTTGCATATTCAAAAAACCTAGCAAAAAACCATCTACTGGTTTTGCATCTCAGGGAGAGATGCAGTGTCACAGAAGGCAGACTATTTTTCTGAAATCTGTCACTATTTACCCTCAACTACAGAAAAAACCCCTATGAATATGCAAAGCATATCTACAATTAGAATTGGGATCAAAAGCATCTTACTTTTCAACATTCTTCTGTATTTGTTTTCAGTCTTGGGGGCCTGTTATTATTCTTAGCAGCATATAATGGCTCAAAATAAGCCATGCTCTTTAGCACAAAGAAGCCCTTTGGATGCTCTGCAAGATAATTTCATCAAGTACCAAAGGCTTCAAATATCAAGCAATCTATTTCTAGAAATGCTTGGCTTTGGGTGTCTTGATTTAACAAAGCTTCAATGACAGATGGAAAATTATATCTCTGCTGTCTTGTCTTGCAGATGTGGGTTTTTTTTTTATGTACAGCTTTATTTGTAGCTAACATTCTTAAACATTTTCTCATTTTCTCCACATAGGTCTGTCATATTTAAGAACACATGTTTAGGCAAGCATAAAACTAAACCCATCTTCACATCAACTACTACACACAGAATATCATACAAAAATTAAAACAAAAGCATGGATTTCACCTAAACGAAGATTTTTCTTTTTACCATTTCAAGTTTATAGGGGCAGAATTTAAAAATAAAAATATTGCCTAACAAAAAACATTTAATTCTTTTAAATTAAATTCCATCAAAATCAACTAAAACACTTTTTAGCTTACATCCAGTAAATCTTGGATTGTATGCTTAACATTTGACTCCCAGGAAATTAATCTGTTAAGTAGAGAGGCAGTGTATTCAAAAGATACATTTTCTTTGCTGCTTAATATCCACAATCGTACCATCTCCCACTGCCTACCTGATGACAGTCTCACCAGACAAGAAGCTGCACATGCTACACTGGTTCTAGAGCTACAGTCATACTCACCACTTCACAAACACACATTTGCTGTCTGGCTTATTGTCCTGGTTTGAGTGAGAACAGAACTAATTCTGCTCAGTGATTTTACTTTTCAGTTCAGTACTTCTAAGTAACATCACTGTCTGCAGTCAGCAGCCTGTTTGCACAGGCAGTGTCTGCTGCTGGCAGTGAGAACACCCCACCTTTAGAGTTAGTGCCCAGGGCTGGTGTGCGGACCAAGGCCACTGCTGGATCCTGTGCACCACGCTGGGGGGTGCAGAAAGTGAAAGGCTGCACCTGCAGGGAGGAGGGGACAGGGCAGGGGACCCCAAACTGGCTAACGAGGGATTCCACCATAATCATTACAATATATACATCATATTCATTATAAAGCTGAGGGATCACAAGGGTCAAGTCCCTTCTTGGCTTGATTTTTCCGGCTTTTTCTTTGCTTCTTCAATGGCTGGCATCTGAGGAGGACTCTGCCCATTCTGCCTTCAGTCCTGATCTCTGTGAATCCAGTATCAGAATCCAGCTCCTGAGCACAGCTTCCATCTGCTGCTGGGCCCAGTCTGGGACTTTTCTGGTGCCTGGTCCACAGCATCAGTGGTGATGGTGACGGTGACATAACTGCTATCAGGGAGGAAGTTGGGGTTGATATTGCTTTTGTATACACTTGTATATGTTCCTCTATCATAATTTTCATTAAAGCAGTTCTAGTTTCCTTTTATAATCACTAAGTCTCTCTCCTTTATTCTCTTTTTTTTCCCCTTTTGGGGAGGGAGAGAGGTTAACAGAGAGCCTACACCGTGACATTTCCTGAATACTTTCCCACCTGCAGGCACTAAAATGCCTCTCCCCAAACATCAAGTCTAATGGGAAGTATAAAACCTTTTTTTTTGATATTGCTATTCTTTAATAGAAAGTCAAAAGCAGTCTGCTATTTTAAGGGCAGAAACTTTCTACCTCGCCCCAGGTACAATTTTTGGGGGGAAAATAAAATCCAAACAACTAATAATGACAGCTAGACAGCTACAAATCCTCTGCTGGTCGATACACACATCCTCTTTTCCAGGGGGTCACTGCACCTATGTCATTCCTCTGCAAGATCTCTCTCTATCCTGTTCCAGTCACACACACTCCCTAGGCAATCTATTCCAGCACCCTGCTGTATTTACTACCATATATTGTTCAACATGTAACCTGAACAATTCTTTCTGGATTTCTACTTTTTACTTTTTGTTCTAACAGGATGGGGTTTGTTTTTTTTTTTTTTTTTTTTTTAGGTTTTTTGTTTTGTTTGTTTGTTTTTCTTTTTTAAAAGATAATTATTTTGGATTTTAAGAATGTATCCTGTCTCCCTTTTGTGTTCTCTGTAGACTGTGCAAAATGTCACTTGTCACCTTTTTTTGACAGTCATGTTTCACAGAGTTTTAATCATTCCTTTTTATCTAATTTGAAATAGAGATGTATTTTCTTTTCCCTTCTCTAGACTGCAGTCCTGTAGCTTTTTAACTGGTATTCATTTTCTTAGCTATCTGTCCAGAGTTTTACTACACCAGTTAAGGACTGTAGGAATTAGTATTCCCGCTATTATCTGTCAGTCATCTACTCTCTACTGAATATCAAATCAGTGCTTTCTTAGTACCCTTACTACAAAGACAAAATGATTGCCTATTTTATTTACAACCTTTCCTAACTATTCTGGGACCTCATCTTTCCTATTCTGTCCCCAAATGCCTGTGCCAATTTATATTCAAACTCAATAATTTCATGAAGTAATCATTTGGTTTTAACTTCCCTTCTGTTTAAGGGCACAGAAACATTAGTTCTTCTAAATTTTGTATGCTTTCTTCCATAGAGCTGAGGAGAAACTTGGTTTTTATACATGTATACATGTGATATTTCAACTCAAACTCTTACTAATTACAAAAGCTATGCTTGCATGATCTCTGGATTTTACTTTTTAATATACTATTATTACTTGTTAGTTTTTAATATACTATTGGCCATCATTTCAAAATCTGTTCCACGGCAACAGATAATGCCTCAAGTCCAGAAATGTCTAATGCACTTTTTGATAAAGTTCAAAAAAACCCCAAAACTTCAGAAAATGAAACTGCATTGTAATATCTTATTTGTGGAAACAGATTTTCCTTATTTGTGGAAATGGATCACCCTGCTAATAATAAAAGCAATCAAACATGGAATGCAGTCTGTGAGGAACCTGGGAGAATAAGAATAGAAAAGTAGATGAAAATCACATTAAAGGTTTTCTACAATTTTAATGACCTGTGAGTGCATTTTCAAATTAATTTAAATATTTAAAGCAGTACTCTATGCACAGTCTTAACCTAAGAATATTTATGCTATTGATACTGGCTTATTAAGGGCTAGACATGCAAACAGTTTAGCCCAATTGCCTGTAACTGTATGATTTACTTGAGACTTGTAACAAAAATTTTAAAATCAGAGAATACATTGTCTCTCAGAACAATTCCAGTTGCTTTTTCACTGTTTCAGTGATAAACTTCATATCAAAGAGACTTTAGGTTTGAAATTATGTGTCAGCTTTTACAAGATATCACAATAACACAATGTATGTCTGTCCTTGAAGTAAATGTTCTACCTCAGCTATGAGTCATATTTGCGTCTACTTAAGTGATTTAACAAATGCCTGTGCTATTTAGTGACAAGACACAGAAAGGATTTTAAATCATTTTCATCACCATAGTTCACTCCTATGTAACTGTACAGTTAATAAAAACATCTATCATTTTGTCTCAAAGATACAATTTCATTACAATATACTTGCTTTTTACTGAATGTGATATAATCCAAGTACCTACATTTTAAAATTGGATAAAATGTTTACTCTGAACTTCTGCAAGCTTTAAGTGTTCACTTATGTTTACTGAAGAGAGCTAAACAACATTTCCCAGTGAATTTTACCTAGATTTCCCATACTCTGTTTTCTTTCTCTATTTTGTCCTAAATGCACTGTTTGAATACAGGATTTTTAATTGCATTTATTTCTTATATATATTCCTCACCCAAACTCCATTGGACAGTTGTACATTTTATGCTGTGACTCTTTATACCTTTGTGGTATAGTGAGAATTTAAATGAAGAGTAAACAATCTGAATACATGTAAATCAATTTTACTACCCCAAAAATATTTTTAGTATTGTAAATGAGAAAAAGACCATTATTAAAGGTACATTCTTCAGTTAAGACACTGCTACAATAAATCATTTTAAGAAAGAACGTAAGTCACATAAAGACACACCAGAATGTAAAAGATAATTTGATATAGGACAAAGGAGATGGGGTACCACATAAGTTTGATTCCAAGTATCACACAATATGACCTAAGGAAGGCAAAGCACTCATTCACACCATCTTTTTGACTGGAACAAATACTCGGACAACTAAACTGTTGAGTAAGTAGGCACCATTTTATTAAGATAACTTGAACTGCAGTTCAATAAACGTGCACTACAGGACAGAGTTCTCCAAGTATCTTTGTTTTAAACACAATTTTAATTCACCCCTTCACCCTCCACAGACTCATCCTCCTCCTCTGCCATTTATTTCTAACAGCCTAAGTAATTAAGAAAATGGACAGGCAGAATTTAAAGTAGTATCCTTTGTTAGGAGAAGAGTAATTTTTAGAAAAAAAAAAATAGAAGCAGGAACTGTGAAAGAAAGGTATCATTCTGTTGTTGGAAAAGATGTTAGTCTCACACCTAAAGTTTTAGATTGTTGCCTAGCCATGGTAAAATCTAGTACATTCAAACATGCTAGTGTTTTCTGATGTCTTATTTCTGGAGCTACTCCAGTTTTCTAATCCATTGATTAAATAGAGACATCAGGGCCTCTGGTAGGACTCATTTGGGAAACATAAGATCTGCAGAAACACAGACACTTGCCAGAACCAGTCAACTAACAGTGCTCATGAATTTCAAAGAGCAAGAAAGAACCAGGCAGGCACATTGGCTGTGTAGAGTTTATATATTATGGGGGTAAAACATTAAGTCCAGTGAGGTTTACTATAAAAACCCTGGTGACTTCAATAGAAACAGAAACAACGCCTAAAATTTTGTAAGCCAAGAAAGACTCAACTGCTCACAAGTCCAAGTAAAAAGAAGAGCTACTTGTAAGAGTCTAAGATGGAAGTTTCTAACCACAGAATGAAAACTGGGAATGTTGAAATGGAGTAACTGGCAGGTGCCTCAGTAATACTCAGATAATACTAAGTGGGAAGGCAGTGAAGAGAACTTTTTCCAAGACATGGTAAGAAGCATTTCAGAAAGCAACAGAATATATATTGTAATTTAATTTTTTAATTGGAGTTTCAGAAGAATGAAAAGGGATAAAAATAAATAAAAGGGCACATTTGTCAGAGGAGAGGTGCATTGCCAGTGTCAGACAGTAGTGCCCTTGAAAAACAGATAGAAAACATAAAAAAAAAAGTAAATCACCATGGATAGATTCTTGTGGGTACAGAAAGAAGACTGAGGCCGATTCCGACTACATTGATTTAAACTAAAGCTTTCTGGTTGTTCTTCTCAAAAGCCAGTTTAAACTCTAACTGTGGTTCTCAAACAAAAATAGGCCAGGGTAACTGTTTTAAGAGCTTAAGAAATTTTAGATATTAGGATGTTTACTTTGACTTGGAAAAATAAAAAGCACTGCCATATAGTCCTAATATGGAACCTCAGTAAATAAGTAGAATAAAGAAAATAAATTCCTTTCAGCAGTAAAAACAAAATTATCAGGAATTTTGATTTCCATAACTTCCAAATTGAAGCAGCAACACACCTTTGGTATCCTCAAGCTTAAAAGCTTTCATTGGCTATGAACAAATCACCAATTTTTCAGCCTTAGTGTCCCAGATGTTATACCTTTTAGAACTGTCTGGAATGGACAGGTTGAAATACTTGAAAAGTTTGCAATCAGTACAGAATAGGGTAGGATTTCTCCACCTGCAAAAAAAACATAAGAGTAACAAGCTGGTGCTCTTCCTCTGCAAGGTGATTACATAAGACTTGAAAAGTAGCTTGCTAGCTTCAAGTAATCAGAAGTCCTATTATTCACTGAAAAATTAATTGCAATAGAAACTTATATTAAAAATAACGACTTTGTTACCTACCTGTCCTATTTACTAATTAAATAAGACTCTGTAAGTACAACCAACTCTGTAAGTATAAATAACCTAGTCGTGTTGGACAAGCATTCTTCACCAGAATTTAGTAAAAGCTTAAAGGGTAATTTGGATTAGAGAGAGAAACCAGAAAGGGAGCTGTATACCTTTGGATAGATCTTGTCTGTCTTCTTTGCATCTTTGACTGAATCACGTGAAGAGCTTTCAACATCCAGGATTTTTTTCTGCCTGGCTTCCTGAAGAGTTTTCTGAGTGAGACCTTCCAACTCTTTCTTCTTTTGACATCTGTGACCTGCTATAAGACATAACCAATAAAAATATTACCAGAATGCTTTTTTCACTTACTCTTCTGGAACATCTGTCTTTCCTTAACATGTTCCCTTAGCTACACATGTGCAATTCTAAAAGAAACACAACTTTATAAAAAGGTATTCAGGTGACTGTGCCATCCATAGCATGTATTCCAAGACTACACACAACTGCTCCACAAATTACTTTGGTGTGATCTATTTCAGTCTACCTCATGGTACCCTAGATTTTGCACCTATAATGCAGCAAAAATTTTGAATCTTGCGGTATAGGAGAAAGTCACAGTAAAATGGATGCAATTCCTTTTTTTTTTTTTTAAACTTCCTCACTCAGAAGAAACATCATCTCACTTCATCCTATCCAATATCTACTACCAAGGCATTACTCCAATTCACAGCCTTAATTCCCTTTTGCTTCCCTATACTTTCTTGCAATGCACCTTTCAAACAAAGAATTACTTATGAACAGGTAACTCGGCAAACAAATCCTAAGCAGGCAGCAAGGCTGTAAGTCATCAAACTAGGCTGAAATGAATCTGAGGAACAGTACAGCACACGTGAACTATCGCACAACACATCTGCCACAGTCTGGCAGAAAGGACAATGTTCTCTCACAATCTTTATATTGGCAGCTTACATATCTGAATACAGTTCCTCGTGATGCCTGTATCTTGTTGCAGTGTGTACGTGCATCTGCAGGAAGGAGAATGCAACACTGAATTCCAACAAGATTTGGGCACTTCTTTGAAAAAAATCTCAGCTTGAAAAACACATTAGACAGCTAAAAATCAATAATGTAACAAATGCACTTCATATATATCTAAATGCTTGCTCTTGTAAAATAGTTTTATTCAGACCTTGACACTAAAATGCAAACTTTCTGACATAAGGGGGAGGAAAAAAGAAAACAAACAAACAACCCAAACAAAAAAACCCAACCAAAAAACACACCCACCCCACCACACCCAACAAAACAACAAACACAAAAAAAAAAACACATACA
>JANIJG010007119.1:0-16267 GCA_024611175.1 Megaceryle torquata
CCTCGAGACCAGTTTCAGCTGGTCTTGTAACTGACTAAGCCATCCTATCCTTCCTTATCTATTGTTTCCTTTCCTCTTGCAACACCCCTTCTCTTGCTTGGGTTAGCACACGCACAATGCTTAATTAATGTAAGTCTTTCTTAAACTACCTTGGCTAATACGAGTCTTTCTTAAGATCTTGAAGGTATAACATAAGTTGGCTATTCCCCCACCTCAAAAGCACTTGTGCTCCTTGCATGTTAATGGGGTGGAGAAATAATTAAGCAGGGACAGAGCTGTTGATCAGCATTAGGAGAACTGGGCAGGTCACTTGTATACGAGTCAGTATTTGCTATGTGTGCACCCTCTGTGTTTGTTCACACTGTTTTTAAGGCTATTTTTGCAACCATAAGGTGCTTTCCCATACCTTTTTTTTTTCTTTAAATGATCCTTAAAAGCAGGGGGAAGGGCAAAGGCTCCCCTTGCGTAACTTCTTCCCTGGTGTAACTCAGAAGCTGCTCTTAGAACGATGCAAAGCTCGAAGGCTTCTGAATCAATGATGCTGCTTTAAAATCACCTTTTCTGTGTTACATAGATGATTCCTACAGGTAAAGCTTAGGGCCTCACGGGCCTTTCATAGCCAGAGCTATAATTTTTGTACTTAGCTGTTGTGAAAAACAAGTAACTTGGAAGCCATGGCATTAACCCCCAGCTGTAATTAGCAATCTCACTTTAATGGCCGTGCATCCCCATTCATAGCACCCTGGACTTGCTGGATGGTGGCCAGGCACAAGCACAAGTAATCTACTCACAGCAACAGCCTTGGAAATATTGAAACTCAATATGAAAATTTGAGCCCAGACTCTTATATGTGTCTCTCAGGTCTGGGTGTGAGCTTCCCACAACCTGGCTTTCCAGGACATTGGCAAATTCAGCTCCTAGAGTGTCTGGCTCAGTAGCCAGCAGTTGGGTAACACACGGTGCTAGCCTAGCCTTGGCATGGGGTGAGATACAGTTTTCCATAATCACACTGGGGTGAATTTATTTGGAATTTTTTGAACAAGAAGAAATTTTGTCTGTGTTCCCAGGTAGATCAAGAGTAGAAAACTTACAAACATACCTCTTCCAGATCCCCTTAAGCTCAGCCTCCACTTGTCTCCACCATTATATTAAAGCATGAACAGGCAATGACCTTAAGACCAACTCATTACAGGGATGTGGGATTCATCATGACAACAGCTGCCTGCACTTATTACTGTCTGCCTCCTTTTCCATTTCCTTTCCCAGTTCCATTTTCTCTTCACTTTCCACGGCCAATTTTTACCTGTGTTTTTTATTTAGGTATATCCCAATGTGAAATACCTGCAGAGCTTTACTGCCAACTATCAGTGAAACTCTTAATAGATGCTTGGACAAAAATCTTGCTGGGGTCAAAGCCCTGGCTGTACCTGGATAAGGACTTCAGCCTTTGGTCCACATTTGTACCCCAGCAATATGTTGTAGCCAACCCTGGCTGAAGCCAGCAGTTGTACAGGATATCTTTATTCAGCTGAGATGGGCACTAATTAAATACCATATTATATAGTGAGGTAATAAAGGCTTTTCTGAACATGCAGGCTAATGTGGAGAAACACAACCATATGGTCCACCAGATTTTCTCAAATCCATTGGGAAGAGCATTGGATGCTACTGTGGGAGCAGGAGAGGATGCTGCTGGAAAAAAAACAAGGCAGAGAGGATGAACAAGCAGGCAGGAGCAGTGGTCCATAGGAGCCGAGGGAGCTGTGGCACGGGGCCTTGCTCAGTGCTACTGAGTGAAGCAGCTCTCTCCTGCAGGCTGCTGAGATGGCCCGGGACACAGCAGTGCCAGCAGCCACTGCAAACAGTGCTGCACCACAGCTACCCAACAATGCACCTCAATTGCTCACATGAATGGAAAAAAACTCTAGGCATTGAAATATTGCCTAACACTCAAGCTATGTGACCATACCTGGTTTTACTTGTGCTGGAGCAAATCAGCTGCTTTTACTGCAAGTCCTTCTGACTTCACCTGTGTAGGAGTAAAGAAAATTGTCCCCTGACTTTTTCCTGCAGAGCCTGCAATGTGATGAGATATATTTAATTGGCACAGGCTGTCTAAACCCTGTGAATAGGGTTTAGCTTTGATTAAGATCTAGCATGTTTTGGGCCAGCAGATTCTTTTCACAGTAGTACTTTATATCTTTGCATGTTAGGAGTCTCTCTGGGCATGCTGTATTGTACAGCACGGGCAGCCTTGCAGGCCCATTTGGTGTTTGCCCCCTTGGTTTCTGTGGCTGTGCTGGTGCAGGAGGTGTTTAAGGGAGCAGGCTGGCTCTCGTGTGGGAGGCAGAGACTGTTGCTGTGCAGGCTGCAGAATTCCCATGGAGATATTGCTTGGTGTATGTCTCAAGTTCACCTCCACACACAATCAGGAGCGCCTCTGATCTTGCTGTTCAGCCTGCAAAACTTCTAGTACTTGAGTGTACCAATTATAATATAAACAGAGTGACAAGGGAGACTTTCTAGGGCCCTGGAGCACTGGAACTTCGCTTTACTCCAGCTACAGCCTGCTTTATGACTGTCTTTAGGAAAAGTTGCCTTTTAAATAGACATATTTGTTTGTTTTTAAAGATTAATTTCTTGTTCCTTTCACAGAAGTAAAGTTGCTTTACAAGGCATGTGACCAAGCAGCAAGATATCTCTTGATGTAGAAGTTTGTCCTCCCTTTCAGAGTGAGCAACCTGGAATGAATGATAACAAATAGCTGCTTATTCTGAAGTGACTGTGAGCAGTGGTAGCAGGAGCCAAAAGGGGGCTTTCAAATGAGATGTGGATGGAGGAGAGGAGAGGGGATAGGCTTGAGAGATCATCAGTGGTCCCCAGGCCTTGGGTACTTGGGTGTCCACTTCACATCTAGCCTAGGCATTAGCATCTCAGAGTAACAATGATTTGCGTGGACTCTCATTGCTTGGATTTTACTGAACTGGTGCTCTGGCTTCCTAGGGACCTGCACAAGAACTGCCCATCATTTTTGCCAGCTCAGCAGAGAGACATAGGCCTGGGAAGCCTGGAGAGCAAGGCTGGTATTTGTACAAGACAGACAATTACTAGAGGGCACACGAAGGGAAATGGGATGATGAGAAACAGCCTATTTAAAGCATTTTTGGAGGGACTTAGACCTCTCAAGAATTTTCACCCATGTCTTGCGTATCACACAGTGTCTGTTTGAATAGCACCCTTCAGGAGACAAAGTTCTCAATCTCTCACATCTTTAACCACCAGTATTCAAGCTGGAAGCAAAATAAAAAGCAAAGGATAGACTCGGGGAGGGGTAACTATGGGCTTCCAACAGAAACAGCTCTTTCAGAGGAGGACCCACCATTTACAGGGCTTCCTAGGTCCTGAAGGGTATGCATCAGTTTACAACACAGTTTTAATAGGCCCTGAAAAAGTAGGGCTTATAGGTAAATAGCCCAGTAGCTCTGGGACAGATGAGGTCTGATTAAGCCCTTCTCCAAGTCAGTAGCACAGCAGCCAGAGAAAAATAAGGACTCTGCCACAAGAATCTGACAAATCCATTGAGTAGCCTAATCAATCAGCTGAGAAATGAGCAAGCAGACATTTAAAAGGTGATGTGGGGATGATCATGCTGGGAAGAAGAGACAGCACAGTGCCTGCTGGCTCAACCTGAGCCATTGGCTGTTGTCCCTCACAGCAGGTTGTGCTGGTTGTGTGCTCACAGCTCCCCTCTGTCCTGCAAGACAACACTCTCCGTCAGTCCCAATGAGGGCCAGCTGCTCACTGAGGGATGAGGAACTGGGAACCATGGTGACCCCACACCAGTCCTGCCCTTGGGCAGAGCTAAGGGCTGGAAAGACCCCCATATGGGGGTCTTCTCTTAGGAACCTTCCCCCTCCCTTTTTGTAATGTTCTTAAGAGAGGCACTGTTTTCTGGTTGCTCCAGTTTGAGAGTCAAACTGGCTTAGAAGGCAAGTCTATCTTCTCACTTGCCCCTAGCATGTGTCCTCACATCTCCCTCACAGACTTGCCTACTTGAGCTGAGCTGCGATGGCAAAGCTGAGGCATGCTCATGGCATCCCCACCCTGCTGACATCAGGCACCCTCATGCCATCATGCTGCCCCAGCTGTTGCCAGCTGCTTGCAGGGACCTGTCCCTGGGGAGACACAGCTGGACTTTCAGCAAGTGGGCTGCCCAGTAGCCCAGTGCTGTGGGCTTTTCCTACCCTCTGTGCTCCTGCTTGGCCATATCCTGTCGCCTCCTCCCCAGCTTTCCCCAGCGCCAGCGTTAAGTGTCATAGCATTTGGAGACGAAGTTGACTGAGGAACAGTCATGATGCCACCGTGGACAGGGCAGCTCCATCACATGCTCTGGGTGTTTTCTGTCAGGCAGCAAAGCAAAGTTGTTAAAGGACCACTCAGCCAGACTTTGAGCAGGTTGCTACAGGATGGTATTTTCTTTTGTTTTTAAAGACACAGGAGAAAGAAGAGTCAGAATTCCATGGCATGTGTATTGAACTCAGAGTGAAGAGATCATGGTATGTTTCTGTAGGACCCACAGTTCTGCACTCTGCCCACACACTGTTTGCCAGCACAGGGAGCAGACATGCACAAATCACCCCAGTCCCGGAGCTCAGCATGGTGCTTCTGGCCCACCCATGACACTGATTTCCAGGCAAAGGGAGCCACAGGGTACAATAAAGGCTGTTTAAGCAGAAATGAAAAGCAGTATTTTCCAAGTGCCTCCTCAGTCAAGGAGCAGTCAGGCCAAATAATTATTTTCAGGCCTACCAAAAGGCGGCAAAATCTCTCCATTTTAGACAAAGCTGCAGCTCCTGGGTAGGTGTATTTTGAAAGAGTCCTTGATGGGGCTCCCGCAATAAGCACAGCCAAATTGTACATGAGTTAGCACATTTGAGAGACAAACCAGCAGAACAGGAATAATCTAAATCTAACCCAACACCATCTGCCACACAAGGAACTGCGGCTATGTACAAAAACCTCACAAGTACCTGGTGAAAGGGAGGCTTGGCCCACAGACAAATGCATTTGCAATACAGGACGTGTGCAATGCTGTCAGCATCCATGAGGATCATGATGAAGGGAAACTTGTCCACAGTGGCAGACCTCCTAGGGCTGGACCTCACAAGACCCATGGGAAAGCTCAGAGTCATGCGTGGCACCTCTTGGGGGTATAGAGCCTCACACTTGGACATCCCCAGGGACCAGGGTGGGAAAGCCTGGTGGTACATAACCTACAACAGAGGAAGATGAAGCTCAGGCTTAATTTCTGCCCTGTAGGCCCATGTTGATCAGGGTCAAAGACAAAAGCAGCAGATCCCTGAGGAACCAAAACAAAAGCAGCCACATAATCTCCCCTGTCCTAGGCTGGCAGCTGCTGGGGACACGGGGACATGGCAAGCACAAGGGTGGCTGGCTGGGCTACACCTGCTGAGCTCACAGTGGCATCTACCATTGCCCCAACATGTCCTGACAAATCTCTTCCAGGCTCTCACCATCCTCCCTTCCCTCCTCTCCACAGCTCACCAGCAACCAGCCCAGGGACTTGCAGGAAGGATTTGTCCCTCGGAGGTAACTGCTGAGGTGGAAGGACAGGGCTTGGGGCCCATACACTGCTGCAGGACAGCTGACTGGCTCAGCTGGAAATGCTGGCTTGGTGGGAAGGACCTGTGTCCTGGGCCAGCTCCCACTCCAGGCTGTGGCAAAGTTGAGCTTGTGACCTACAGCAGGCACAGGTGCGAGACCAAAACTTGTTATTTATTGCTCTATTTTTAACTGAGCACTTGTTTTTGTGTGACCTCTTCAGCTGGGCAGCTCTGGCTCCCCAGGGAGGTCTGGAAGCACATGCAGCACAGTGAAATCCCAGCCTGGGGAGAAGAGGCAGCACCTGGGGCGGGTGGGGAGTGGACAGACGGGGACTGGAAAGGGGGAAGGTGGAAACTGAGACTTCAGAGTGGATACAATCCAGAGATATTAAAAAAAAAAAAGTAATTGAAGAGAGGGAGGCAGAATTAAAAGGTCACTTCAGGGCTGCCATGTGGTAGCATCTTAAAAGCTATCATGCAAGTGCAGCCTAGTATAAGAGCACAGCACTATTATGGGCTATTGCATTACAAGCTCCCTCATTTTCTCTCTTCATACAGTGAAATACAGTGGTCTAAAACAAGAAAGTAGTTTCTCAGCTGCAAGCTCCTGTGAAGGGTGAGGGTGGAGAGGCATGGCACTGTGGCAGTCACCCTGTTGTGTAACCCAGGGAAGAGGGTTACATGCTTCCATGGCTTTGCCCCTTGCCCTGGGGACCCTGCCCATCCCCAAGGCTTGTCCTGCCCCTGGGACAGCAGTGGAGGAAGAAGCCATGATGCAGGGTCATAATTATTTTCCTTTCCTTTAAAGGAGCTAGTCCAAAGGAAAAGTGGACTATGCCTTCTCCTACTGGTTCTTAAATATCTGGGACGCTGACTGGCTCCCTCTCCCACCCTTGGCTTTTGCATTCTTCTCTCTCATTATCCCATCATGACATTTCAGCTTCTAACACCCTCTGACATCCAAGGTTGTGCCTTGCTCATCACATTTCCCGATTCAGCCCCATAGCCAAAAGTTACTTCTCAGTTCAGTCATCAGCTTTGCTTATCTAGATATTTTGCTCATTTTCATCTGTTTTCCTTCACTTTATATATTTTCTTGCCTGTCAATTGGGTCAATCACAGGCCAAGAGGTGGCAAGGCACTTGCATCATGCTCACACCAGCAACTGAGACCTACCTGGTAATGTGGGACATTGTTTTTGCCCAAGGACTGGTTGGGAATTCAACCATTTCAGCTCTCTCTGAGTTTACCTCCAGCTTTGGAGGAGCCCAGTCCTTACAAACTCCTGAGCATGTGCAGTGCCATTTTAGAGTCTAGAGCAGCTCTTTGCTGGTGCATTTTCTCTGCTTCTTAGCTCGCTCCATTTTACTAGATGGTTCCAAGAATTATATAGCCTGATAATATTGGAACAAGCAAGCTTTATACTTTGCCTCCCTTCAAAATGACAGTGCTTGCACATTTAAAATGATTTAGTTAATCTAGCACTTTAAATTCCACAACATTTCAGGAGCACAGGGGGATACATTAGTCTAAATTATTTCCTGCCAAACAATTCTGCTGTGAAAACTGCCGAGACTGCTTGCGGAGGTGTGCCGGGGGCAGAAAGTGCGCTCCACTGCACCTCAGATCCACATCTTCAGCCCTGGAGAAGGAGTTTCTATGGAGACATTTGCAGTAAACAAACGTATGGCTTCCCCAGCATCTGCAGGCACTGCAGCCTCATCCCTGCAAGCTCTTAGGTTGTGTTTTTTGGCAGAGGGGTGATGCCGATGAACCTCAGCCCATGCCCCGCACCAGCCCCTGGCCCTGCTGTTGGTGGTGCTGCCCTTGCAGCCTGAGAGATGGCTGCCAGGAGCAAGATTCTCAGTACTTTAGTTAGGGGATGAAGTTTGAGAGGTCCCAGTGTGGTATCCAGCCCGCCTGGCAGCAGTAAACACAAATCCTTTTAAATGTTTGTGTTCATATCGCTAAAGCTGGGGAGAGCCACAAAATCCTATGTAAAAGCAGAGCCATGGTTTCACACCTCTTCCCAGTGCATCTTGGACCATGTCCTCCCTCCTGTGTCTCCCCACACTGTGGTGTCCACAGCTGGAGACTCGCACCCCACCAGACAGTGCTGAGCATCCCCGGGCTCTGCTCTCAGGTCTGCAGGGAGTTAAAGCTCCTCCTGTTAGTCTTTGAACCATTTCTTCCCTGGGATGGCTCAGCAAACCAGAAAGCAAGGAGATGATGCTTGGTTACCTTTCATTGATTTTAGAGTACTTTTTCCACTCCCTTGCGATCCCCTGGCACAGCATTCCCGGTTTCTGAGTGATCGGCAATTTCCACACGAGTAAAATGCCTGTGGCTCTTTTCACAGAGGTAGACGTGATAGCTCTGCCACCCCAGCCAAATATTGCTTGGGTAATAGCCAGGAACTGAGCTCTAGCTCAATTGTTTTTCCTGTTAAGGCTTTTGCTGTTCCAGTTCTCCTCTGCCTCCCCTCTCAGACTGCAGCGATGTGTCGCACTGGGCTGCTCAAAGGCTGCTGCTGCTTCAGGAAGTGCTGCCTGTCACCAAAGGCCAAAGCTGAGCCCTCAATATATAAAATATGCTAAATATTTTTCCATTATCAGGCAAAAGAGTAAATGCGGCCATTGATAAAACAAAGCAAGGACTCTCCAGCTGAGTGCACAACCTTATTTCTATCACAGCATCCAACAGAGCAATTGCTAATGGACCTGAACAAAATCTGACTCTGTATTGATTTTCAAATTGTGAGCTGAGCTGGCTCAAGTGTGGGCTGCAGCTCTCCTGCAGTACCATGCTGTCCAATCTCAAGGATAGAAAAGGCTCTTAAGATATTCATAATATAACTCTGCTGGAAACAGGGAAAATCAGATGAAGCCTGGTTCTTGTTTAAGCCTTGGTTTGTTCTTTATGGGGGGGGGACAAGGGAACAGACAGACAGCCACAGGGTGTTGAAGGCGTGTCAGGGAGTAGCAGAAATGCCCTGTGCCTTTAGTAACACACCCCCAGGGCGTGCTTTGCCAGCAGCACCCTTGCTGGTTAATCGCAAGTGAAGCGCCATAGCCTGGTAGCCCAGCAGTGAGCACCGCAGCTAAGCCTGCCCCAGGAACAGAGGGGACACCTGATGCCACCTCACCAGTGGGAAGCCACACAGAGGGACTGCACCAAACAAGAGGCCATCATCGCATTAATATCCCCTTTTTCTTGCTCAGCTGTAAGAAGAGGTTATTCAAGCACCTGCTGAAAACACCATATCCTCCAGTGCCAGGGTGATGCTGGGGTGTTAGACACCCATCCCTGCCTGTCTCTCCCTAAGAGGCAGGACTTGTCCTCAGTGGCACCTGGTGGGACCACCAGCTGGTCCACCACCCTTTAGGATCTCTCACTTGTTGGGATTACAGCAGGGCTGTGGCTTGTCCACTCAGTAGGACACCTCAGCTGCCCTCGCCCACCTGCTGCCCATGGGTGGTGGGTGAGCCACCCCCACACACCACCCCACACCACCCCCGCACCCGGACAGAGGCTGCTGCTGCCGTAGGCAAGTGCCTTACTTTCAGCTGAAGGAGTTAAGGAGGGTGCCCTGCTCCAGCCTGCTTTTCTAGTTTCCTTCCTTTGAGAGTTAATAAATATCTTGCTCTATTTTTTTCACAATAACAACAGCACGCAGCTCAGGGGAAATTTGCACAAGAAAAAAAAAAATTACTTTGTCAGCCAACTGTGGCTTGTTTTATTCACCTAGTTTAGCTCTGAGTGGATGGAAATTGAAGGAGAACTGGAGCAAATGCCTCCTGGGTGTACCCTGCTCCCATCGGCACATGGGCTCTGCTGCAGGCAGCTCCTGCGCCTGGGTGGCCTGACCCAGAGTGACCAACCTCACCTTCTTATGTAAAAGCACTTATTGAACACAGGTTATAAAACTCAGCTTATTTATTTCTGAGACACCCGTCTGTCCCAGTACCGTAGCCTGTGCATCACACAAATGTCCTGTAGGGAAGAAGCACCTTCTGATCAGAGACACTGCCACGGGCAGCAGGGGGGATGGTAAAACCTGACAGTTAAATGGGTCTGGAAGGGTCCCCATTTTCTGGCCTTGTGCCTTATTGGCAGAGGTGCTCTGGGGAGCTCTTTGCAAGAGGTCATGCCAATAGCCCAGGCTGAGCTGCCTTTGCTGTCACGGGACCACTTCATACACCCTTGGCTTCTTTAAACTATTTACTGATATGGAAGCTCCGTGGCAAACCAAATTTATACAAAGGCTTACTATTGCTGAAACCCTGGGTGTACAAGCAATACAAGCAGCTTCAGTAAGTGAAGCTAGGAAAAACTTCTGTAGTAGAGCAAGGCTAGATATACAGGCCTTCCTAAGCCAGAGGCCTTTGACAACATGAAAATAACCTTGTTAGAAAAGCACGGATTAGATATGGTAGGTAAAGAGATGGGACAGTAAAGGGAGCAGGTATTTGCTTTGCAGAAATACAGGGATAGAGGAGAGACCGTGTGAGACAGAACATCCAGCCTCTCAGCAGCACTAGGGCTGGGAGCCTGGCTCTAGCAAATGTGGGTTATTTGGGTTTTGCTGCTGTTACCAGCTTGGCAGCCTTCTGCCTGAAGCTGCAGTTCCTTCTGTGGGCAGTTACTAAGGGAGCGTGCGCTAAACTGCTCTCGCCCCCACCCCCCAGGAATATGTTTTTCAAGATGTGCTGCACATTCCTCTGATGTTGGATTTGTGCTCTAGGAGGCCAGTGACAGACCCAGGACTGCTCTTAGGAACTTCCAGCATTACAGGACCTCCTGCCAGCACCTCCCAGCCCCATTAAGCCAGAGAAGGTACTCTCTGAGGAGCTGTCCATGCAAGAGAATGAGCCCCAGCCATGGGCAGAGCCCCAGGCTGTGGATGGGACAATTACAGGAGGGACTGACTCATGGAAACCACAGAAAACAGAACTGGAAGGGCTTTGGAAATGCCTTACGGTTTATCAGACTGCCACAAGGCAGGATCAGCTCTGGCTGTGTCAGTTCTGACACGTCTAGCCAAACACTGCTGGCTTTTTCTTGGTCTTTTGGTAGCTATTCATGCACACTAGGTTCACCATGACCCAGGAATACCAAATGAAAATGAATTTCAGTGGGCTTTTGTTTTCTGCACAGAGAAGAGTGTCCATGGTGAAGTGGCTCCAGCACAGAAGGGAGATTGGCATTCTAGGGTCCTGCTCTGATGCTCCAGCAGCAACAGTTGCATGAACTCCAGAACAGCATGATACCGTGTGAAAGCTCTCCAGCATCAAGGCAAAGGATAAAGAGATAATTTCTGCCTCCTCTTCCTTATTGCCTTGATTCTGAAATGCCTGTGTGGCTTCAGCCCTATTTGCAGCATCCAATCCACATTCATCACAGCACAAACTGCAGCATCCAGCAGAGCTTTCAATGTAAACCAGGGATGCTTCAATCAAAACCCTGTTTGACGCTGATGGTCTGAACCCCATTGCCTTCCAGCACACCGTGCAGTGCAGAAGCCCCAGCTCCGTTCAAAGATGGGGATACTGTGGGACACCAACCAAAATGGTAGTTCCCTGAGCTGTGTTTGCTTGGAGCCTGTATCGGGGCCATGTGAAATGGGCTCTGATGCAGAAGGAAGGTTGAGAACGGAGCGGAGGGCAGGAGGGAAAGTCCTGCCTTAATGCAAACTCTGGTTGGCAGCACAGTGGCTGGGTGGTTGGTTTGCCCTGCAGGTTTGGCTCTGTGCTTTACAAGGTAGGTTAGGTCCTCCATGCTCTTCAGGAGGAAAGGAGGAGGAATTTGGGCATGCCCTGATTAAGGGGGGATTTCCTGGGCACCTGAGGCACTGAGGGAAAGGGAGAAAGGCACCACAGCAGTGGGGAGGTCCGCAGCAGCTCGGGGAGGATCCCTTGCTCAGAAGCTTTGGGAGGAAGAGGGAGCAAAACCTGAGCAGGTTATGGGCAAAAAGAAACATTTGCCCAAGGGAGTGGGGCCATGAGGGTTTTCTCAGCAGAGGAGGGAGCTGGGCAGAAGGAAGGAAAGGGAGTATGCCAGAATGCCAAATAGCATAACACTGCTGACTACAGTGCAGCAACGCTCAGGGAATTTGGTCAAAACTTGGAGTTGTAAGGTCGAGAAAAGGAACTCTATTTACTTAGATTTGGTTAGTAGTAAAAAGCACAAAGCTCTTGGCACCCTGATGATTAACCTTCTGAGAGTATAATATGTCCAGCATCACTAAAAGCAAACATTAAACCAAGAACAAATTAACTCAGCTGAGCCAGTCAGTGAGTCAGCCACGAGCACAGTGTCCTCCAGCTCCCATCCGCTGTCTGGGGAGCACAACCCCCACCCCCTCCAAAGCACAGCAAGCAGCCAGCTCCCATGGGAGGTCTCAGGTGACTGTGGGGGGTAGCAGAGCCCATGGGAGCCCTTGGAGAGAGTGTCACCTCCCCTGTACCTTTGGCTAGGTAAAGAAGCAGAGTTGTAAGAAAAGGAATGTCAAGCCATGATTTTTTAGTCAAAAACATATTCCCTTTCTTTGGACTGTTACCATTGCTCAGAAGAGGCCAAAATTCTCCTTTCAGTTTGGAAAATCTCTCCTGCCAGGCCTCATGTGCCTGGTGAGAGAAGGACATGCCTCAGAGCCCGGAGGCATCCACCAGCTCTGGCTGCCAGTGCTGGGTGGGTGACAGTGCCAGGGCCTCTCCAGTTTCACAGCCGTGTCTGGCCAGGCTGTGCTGGCCCTGGCTCACCCCAAATGTGCCGTGTTTCACAGGCTGGACCTCACTCCCACCCCCCAGTAAGGTCAGTGGTTTTTACATCTCCAACCCTTGGGCTCAGAAACCTGGAAGAACCCATCTAAGTCCCTAAGTATGGAAGCAGGCACCAGTCCTCAGTCACAATATGAACATTTTGGGGTTGGTCTGCCAGGGGCCAGCTCACAAGCTCCCATATTTGCTGCCTCTCACTGTTCCATAGAGTACACAAATGCTGCAAGCCCAAGGCAGTGGGGCTGCTAGTGCAGGAATTATTAACTGATTCATAAGCTCAAATACCCAAATATAAAATTTTTAAGTCTCATTTTTGAGCATTTCACAACTTGCTAGAAGCTTCTGATGGGATTTTTCAAACACTCCAGCAGTTTGTCACACCTTATGGCCAAATCTGCTTTTTCTGCCTCGGAGTAATATCCAAGGAGCTCATCACATATCAACAATAGCCCTTTGCTGGAAAAGAAAATATTTTTATTGTGGTTTTGTTGGAACAGAATCCTAGTCCAGCCATGGTCTGCAGGCCATTAGCAGCTTGGAGTCAGCCAGGGCAGCTGACCCGAGTTGGCTCACGGGTGCATCTCATACCATAAATGTCATGCTCAGTATAAAAGGGGAGGTTTGCTGAAGGGAGGAGGTTCTCTTGTTGGGGGTTTCTCCACCCTCTGCTTGGGGCTCCTCCTCTTCCTGCTTCTCCTCATCCCTAGATAGGGCTCGGGTAGGCTCTGCTCCCTGGGGCTGCTTTCCTGTTAATTGGGACTGCTGGGCTGAGTATAACTTTGTGTACTTTATATTGGCACTGGTAGCAGTTTTTCTGCTTTGTTAAATCTGTTTTCATTCCAACTTACGGGTGTCTTCTCTTCCTGATGCCACTTCTCTACCGTCACCAAAGCTGCAGGAGCTCCACTACTGGGATGGTGAGGAGGGCAGGGAGAATCTGTGGAGGCTTTGTGCCCTCCCCTGCTGATGGACTAACAACTGATGGTGCCCTGGTGGTACCACATCTGAGGGGTGAGCAAATCATTAACCATCTGCTGCTGTGTGGTGGGGGCTGGCAATATCTTTTGAGCTAGAAAGTGGAAACTGTAGGATCAGCTGCTGCTCTTGCAGCCCCACTGATGGCACGTTCCCACCATGGTTTGGGCAAAAAAGCCTCTGTGCTTCCTTTGGGCTCCCTGGCAGCTGCTCTTGGGTGTTGAACAATGTGCTTTCAGGGTAAATACAAGGTATCGGTATTTTCCAGAGCTGAATGTCTCCTGACTGACAGCTCTGGTACCATTTTTGGGACCAACACAACGTATGAAGCTTGTGGGGCCTTGACTTTATAGCCTATTCCAAACTGAGAAAAACAAACAAACAAACCCAAAAAACCCATGAGACTTTCCCTCCTCCTTGGATCACAGGGTGTCGAGTTGGAAAGGACCTTGGAGATCTTTTGAGTCCAAGCCCCCTGCCAGAGCAGGATCATACAATCTAGCACAGGTAAGATTGTATGGATCTGTGGATCTACTGGATCTGTGACTTCCTACCATCATCTCTGAGACATCCACACCTTCTGATATCATTAGGCTCAAACTTAAATCAGGTTCTAATGAAGAAAAGATGAATGATGACAGAATAGGGTTGTCTCCTGCCTTGAGCTATAGGACTTGCCTCCCTGGAGTGGGGATTGCATCTTCTCCTGCTGTTGGAGCACGGGAAGGGTGCCTGGGCCCTGTGCTGCTGGGAAGGATGCCCGTGGGGCTGCTGTTAGAGACTGTATCACAGTAACTGTTTTCCAGAGGCTGAATTTAGGTTTGCGTAGGTCCTATTTCCCAGTTGTGGGTGTCTGGTGTTGCTACCTTCCCACAGGGTTTCGTATGTGGAATTAACCCTTTTACCACCACACAGTGAACCCGGTAAGACCCCTGGTGCTCACTGGGGCCACATGTGGGTGTGGACTGTGCAGCCCATGGCCCTGGCACCCCCTACCATGGGTACCTGGTTTCACAAGGGCTCACTCACAGCAGAGAAATCCTGGGGTCTGTCTTGTGCTTGGAGGAGACATCCCAAGGAGGTGCCAAGACCTGCTCCCACCTGTCCCCTAGCAGCACCCTGTTTACTTCAACACCCTGCACATGCCTGTCTCTTGTCATTCAACTTGTCCCCATTTCCCCACTCTCCTCTAGGTCATTCACACTCTCTCCTCGCCTACCGTCCCAGTTCTCCCTGCTGGTTTGTTCCCTTTCTGCTTTCTTCACCCTACCTCAACCATTCCCCACCTCCCACCAGCCAGCCTCAGACCTCAGGGTAAGGACAGCATGGACATTTCACATGGCTGAGAACAGGCAGCACTGTCCTGGGGATGACCTGAGCACACATGGGGCATCAGTAGCTGGCTGATGTCACCTACCCTGGGTTTCAGCCTACCACTGGGATTGCAGAGCTGCAACATCCCCCTGCTTCTGCTGAACAGCAACTTGGCTGGCACAAAAGCTTTGGAGAAGCTTCAGCCAGATGGCTGAGTAGGATTTAAAAAGTCTTCAGAAGAAAAAAAAAAAAAGATAAGAGAAAGAATATTTTTAAATTAATCATATTTTCAACCTACCGTTTATCTGCCTAGATGTTAAAACCAGGAGTCTGGGTCATGCTCTAAAACCATTCAGGCTTTGGGAGTGTGCCCTGAACATACATTGACTTTCTAAAAGTCAAGTCTTTTCTAAACCAATTGTCAAAATTGGTACAGGACTGAAGTCCTGTGAGGAGACATCTCCCCCATACCTCCTGAGCCCCACCTCAGCTGGGAAGCAGTGTGTTTTGGGGATGTGTCTTCTCTTGTTTGTCCAGAAGAGGAGCTCAGCCTAGGAACTTTGCTTTTCAGCCACTGAAGAAGAAAGCTTTGAAATGGCAGGATGGAAAATGATAATTACACGTCGCTTTGTTTCTCAGTGGTTCTTTGTGTTATAAAGAATTTATAATGTTAAAAAAACCATGTAGATTTGGCACTTCAGGACGTGGTTTAGTGGTTATGATAGTGTTGGGTAGACAGTTGAACTTGATGCTCTTGGAGGTCTTTTCCAACCTTAATGATTCTGTGATACTCATCTCTAACCCGCTGGGGTATTTTTTCAGCCACCACCTTCACAATGCCCACCTCACCCCGAGTACCTCCTACGTCACCTGGGGCAGTGGCACTTCTGCCCCACACACATTCTTGTCCTCCCTTGTTCTCTCAGGTCTCAATGTCAGGTTTCCCTGGTTGTGGAGGAATCCCCAGTCCACCCACAGGGCTCAATGGCTGCATGTGCTCCCATGAGCTGGCCTTGGGCAAGTGTCCCAGCAATGACTATGCGTGGGTGCAAGTGAGGGAAGAAATGCAGCTGCACATGGGTCTGCTCAGCTGCTCTGTAGAATGGGAATCCAGGTGTGAGGGCATCATCCTGCCTTTAGGCTTGAACCATCCAAACAAGCTTCTTTTATTATTTTAGTATAATAATTATATCACAGTAGAAATTCTGTGCTCAAGACTAGGGAAATGGCAAGGTGCTTACCCTAATTAGCAGGTCTTCATCAGTTACTGACCCTTAATTTTATGATTGCAAGTGAAAAGCTGACTTACTGTTGTGGTTTACCCACATCTGGCAGCTAGGACCCCCAGTCACTCACTCAATCATTCCTCTGAAGTGGGATGGGGTTGAGAATCAGAACACTAAAAGTGAGAAAACTGACGGGTTGAGGCAAAGACAGTTTAAACAGGTAAAGCTAAAGCCATGCACTCAACAAAGCAAAGCAAGGAATTCATTCAACTGCTTCCCCTCAGCAGGCAGGTGTTCAGCCATCTCCAGGAAACCAGGGCTCCATCACATGTCACAGTTACTTGGGGAG